>STHD01001681.1:0-25535 GCA_016170015.1 Anopheles longipalpis | reverse complement strand
GATGTCGAGGCGGCCGTGCTTGCCGCGGATATGCTCGAACGTCGCGGTGATGTCCTCCAGACGCCCGACGTGGCACGCCAGCGCCTCGGCGCGGCCACCCGCCGCGACGATCGCATCGGCCACGGCCTGGCAATCGTCAAGCTTGCGGCTCGACACGATCACGTGCGCGCCCTGCTCCGCAAGCAGCTTCGCGATTTCCTCGCCGATGCCGCGGCTTGCGCCCGTCACCAGGGCGATCTTGCCCGTCAGGTCGAACAGATTCGTTGCCATGTTGCTGTGCTCCTCCATTGATTGGATTGTCGTGTCGCCGCCCGGCGACCCTGGCGATATCAGCGATGCGCGTCGATCACGCCGACGGCCAGTTCGGCCAGCCGGCCGGCCATCTCGCCGACGCGCAGCGCCTGCTCGCTCGATGCGTTGCCCTGCAGCGCGCGCGCCTTCACGCCCTGCGCGATTGCTGCGAGCCGGAAGAAACTGAAGGCGAGGTAGAAGTGCCAGTCGCGGATCGGCTCGATGCCGCGCAGTTCGCAATAGCGCGCGACGATCGCCGCTTCGTCGGGGATGCCGAGCGCCGCGCGATCCTGGCCCGCGAGCCCGCGCACCTGTCCGCCGGACGGCAGCCGCAGGCACATGCAGAAATACGCGAGATCGGCGAGCGGGTTGCCGAGCGTCGACAGTTCCCAGTCAAGCACGGCCTGCACGCGATAGCCGTCGCGCGCGAACATCAGGTTGTCGATCCGGAAATCGCCATGCACCAGCGCCGGCCGGCCCGTGTCCTCGGGGCAGGCCTTCGGCAGCCAGTCGATCAGCGTCTCCATCGCGTCGAGGCGCCCGGTTTCCGCCGCGCGATACTGCTTCGTCCACACGCCGATCTGGCGCTCGAAGTAGTTGCCGGGGCGGCCGTAGTCGGCGAGGCCCACCGCCTCGACATCGACGTCGTGCAGCGCGGCCATCGTCTGCAGCAGCGCGTCGTAGCACGTCGCGCGATCGGCCTTCGGCAGTTCCGGCAGCGCGGGATCCCAGAAGATCCGGCCGTCCTCGAAGCTCATCACATAGAACATGCTGCCGATCACGTCGCGGTCTTCGCACAGGTGATACGGGCGCGCGACCGGCACCGCGGTGCCCGACAGCGCGGTCAGCACGCGGAATTCGCGGTCGACCGCGTGCGCGGATTTCAGCAGTTCGCCCGGCGGCTGGCGGCGCAGCACGTAGCGGCCGCTCTTGGCGTTCAGCAGGAAAGTCGGATTCGACTGGCCGCCGGCAAACTTCTCCGTGTCGACCGGGCCTTCGAAGCCCGGCACGTGCGTTTCCAGATAGTGCGTGAGGCGGGCTACGTCGAGTTGCTGGGAAGGGTTCGTCATCGTCGCGATCGTTCGTGGGTCAGCCGTAGGTTCGCAGCGCGTGCCGTTCGGGATCCTCCAGATGCGGGATACCGTTGAACGACGCGAGGTGGAACGCATCGGCGTTGAAGAAAAACTGCGAAAGACTGCTGTTGCGGATCTGCAGGTTCAGCGCGATCGCGCTCGACGGCGGCGCCGCTAGCACCTGCTGGACGGTGACCGCGATCGGGCCGCCGGAACTCACCGCGAGCACGCGCTGGCCGCCGCCGTGGCGGATCGCGGCGCGGGCGTCGGCCACGCGCTGCTGGAAATGCGACCAGGTTTCGGGGGCCGCGTCGCCGAGCTTGTCCTCGGTCCACAGCTGCAGCACCTGCCGGAGCGCACGGAAGTGCTCCTTCATCGAGCCGGCGGCCAGCCGGCCGATCTCCGGATAGTCGTGGGCGGCCGCCGCGAACAGCCCGTGGAAGTCGTATTCGTTCAGGCCGGGGTGACGGTCGACCGGCACACCTTCGCGGCCCATCCCGCGCAGGATCGCGTCGACCGTCTGCGCATGGCGGTTCATCGTGCCGCAGATCACGCGGTCGAATTCGAGGCCTTGCCACGCGAAGTATTCGCCGAGCCAGACGCCCTGCTGCTCGCCGCCCGGGGAAAGCCGGTCGTAGTCGTCGGTGCCGAATGATGCCTGCCCGTGCCGTACCAGAAAGAGTTCAGCCATCGCATGCCCGCCTGAGTGAAGGATTCAGCATAGCCAGCAGGGCAGCATTTTTGAAATTTATTTTCTGAATCGGCGGGTATTCACTGCATGAATTCATGCGCGCTCCGTACCCTCCTCAGCCGGGCCCAATGCCAGCCGGCACACGGATTGCGGCATCGCGCACCGTCATGTCAGCCCATTCCGGGAGGGTGCAATGCTCGGTACGATCCTCATCGTCATCCTGATTCTGCTGCTCATCGGCGCATTTCCTTCATGGCCGCACAGCCGAAGCTGGGGCTACTGGCCATCCGGCTCGGTCGGGCTAGTCGTCGTCATCGTCGTCGTGCTGGTGCTGCTGGGGCACCTCTGACGCACGACGACGCGATCATGCCCCCGTGCCCCGGGTCGTCATGGTGCCGCCACCGTCGTCCGGGGGCGGCACACGCAACCCGTTACTGGCCGCCCTCCAGCCTCAGCTGGAGTTTGCTCTTCACCGACGTCACGCCCGGCACCTGACGGGCCGCGTCCACCGCGACCCGGTCCTGCGATTCGTCGGTGATCAGCCCGGCCAGCGTCACGTCGCCCGTCTTCGCCTTCGCGAACACGGTGACCTGCGCGTTGCCGATGCCGGGCGCCTTCACGATCGCCTGGCGGACCTTCTTCGCGAACGCGCGGTCGGCCGCGCGATCGGCTTTCTTCGCCGCACGCGGCGACGCGGCCGACGACGCGGCGGCCTGCTCGGCGGGCGCGGCGGTTGTGGCGGACTGCGCATGGCCGACGATCGGCGACAGCGCGACGAAACCTGCAACGACGATTGCAAAACGGGACTTCATCGGATTCTCCTTGACAGGAACGAACGGGAACGACGGATGGATCGGCCATCAGGCCGTGACACCGGACAACGCGCGGGCACGATCGCGGCCGCGCGGCGCCGCGATTGCGTCCAGCGCGCACGCGTCGGCTTTCAGCGCGGGCGACAGCGTCGCGCGCAAATGATCGACAAAGGTGCGGACCTTCGCGTCCAGGAAGCGGCGCGACGCGTACATCGCGTACACGTCGAGCATCGTCAGCCGGTAGTCCGGCAGCACGCGCACGAGCCGCCCGCTTCGCAGGTCGTCGATGGCCGAATACGTCGCGAGCGATCCGATGCCCAGCCCGGCACGCAGCGCGATCGACAGCGCCTCCGGCGCATTCGCCTGGAACGGCGCGGCCGGCACGACATGCGAGGCGGTCCTGCCGCCGGTGCCGTGCAGCCGCCATTCGCCGTGCGCTTCCGCGGGCGTATCGAGGCGCAGGCACGTATGGCCGGCAAGGTCGGCAGGCGTGGACGGCACGCCGTGGCGGGCGAGATACGCCGGCGCTGCGACGAGCACGCTGAACGACGTGCCGCACGAATGGGCGATGTAGGCGGAATCGGGCAGGCTCGATGCGGTGACGACCGACACGTCGTAGCCCTCTTCGACCAGATTGGGCATGCGCTGCGAATAGGTCATCTCGATCGCGACGTCGGGAAAGCGCGCCTGATAGGCGACGGCCGACGCGGTCACGTGGCTCTGCCCGAGCCCGGGCATCGTATGCACGCGCAAGCGCCCGTCCGGGCGGACCAACGCGTTCCTGGCCTCGGCGTTCGCCTGGTCGACGTCACCGAGGATCGACTGCAGGCGTTCGAAGTAGCGGCGCCCGCTGTCGGTCAGCGCGATCTTGCGGGTCGTCCGGTTCAGCAGGCGAATCTGCGCATACGCCTCCAGGCTCGCGACGGCTCTCGACACCTGCGCGGTCGCCACATCGGTCTGCTTCGCCACGGCGGTGAAGCTGCCGGCCTGCACGACGCGCACGAACGTCCGCATGTTCTCGAGCATGTCCATATCGACCCATCGTCCAGTGCTGCATCCACGCGACACGCCGGCGGGGCGCGACAACGCATTCGGTGTCACCGATTGTCGGGCAATCCCCGCCGCGGCTTCAGCCCCCCGACCGGGGGGCTGAAGCGCAGGCCGATCATGTGGAATGCTTGGCGTTTGCGTCGACGGCGTCCTGCAGCGATCGATCGGCCGCCGGCGTCACGAGCACGATCTTGCCGATATGGCGCCCCGAATCCATCAGCTCGTGCGCGGCGCGCGCGTCGCGCAGATCGAACAGCCGGTAGACCTGCGGCTTGACGGTGCCTTGCCGGATCAGCGGCCACACGGCCTCTTCGAGCTCGCGAATGATCTGCGCCTTCTCCGCATAGGTGCGCGAACGCAGCGTCGAGCCGATGTGCGTGAGCCGCTTCGTCAGCATCGGAAACAGGTCGAGCTCCTTCGCGGGGCCATTGATCACGCCGATCTGCACGATGCGGCCGTTCATCGCGGCCGCCGCGAAATTGCGCGCGACGTAGTCGCCGGCGATGATGTCGACGATCACGTCGACGCCCTTGCCGCCGGTGAAACGCGCGACCGCGTCGACGAAATCCTCGCGGCGGTAGTCGATCGCGAGATCCGCGCCGAGCCGCATGCTCGCGTCGCGCTGTGTGTCCGACCCGACGGTCGTGATGATCGTCGACGCGCCGAATGCCTTCGCGAGCATGGTCGCCGTCGTGCCGATGCCCGACGCGCCGCCGTGGATCAGCACGCTGTCGCCGGCCGCGAACCGGCCGCGCTGGAACAGGTTCAGCCAGACCGTCATGAAGGTCTCCGGCAACGCCGCCGCTTCGGCCATGCCAAGGCCGTCGGGAATCGCGAGCGTATTGCTCTCGTTCGCCACCGCGTATTCCGCGTAGCCGCCGCCCGGAATCAGCGCGCAGACGCGATCGCCGACGGCAAACCGCGTAACGTCGCGCCCGACCGCGACCACCTCGCCGGCGATCTCGAGGCCGGGAATGTCGGATGCGCCCGGCGGCGGATCGTACAGTCCCTTGCGCTGGAACACGTCGGGGCCGTTGACGCCGGCCGCGTGAATGCGGATCAGCACGTCGCCGGGGCCCGGCGACGGCACGGCGCGCGTCGCGGGCACGAGTACGTCAGGGCCGCCGGGACGCACGATTTCGACCGCGGTCATGTCGGTGGGAAGGGGTTTCGCGTCATCAATCACGATATGATCCTCAACGTTCGTCGATGCGCGGCCGATTCGCGGGCCATCCCCGAATCGCGGCATCGCCATGTGTGTGAGGCCAGTCTATGGGCGCTGACGCTTGCGGGCACGCAGCGAATTGCCGGTCGGGGAATGCAAAAATGCATCAGTCGGGACAAACGATGAACTGGGACGACGCACGCGTCTTTCTCGCGATCCATCGCGAGCGCACGCTGCGCGGCGCAGCGCAGACACTCGGCGTCGATCAGGCGACGGTCGGGCGGCGGCTCGCGACGCTCGAGCACATGCTCGGCGCGACGCTGTTCCTGCGTTCGTCGAAGGGCTACCTGCCCACGCCGGTGGGCGAGCTGGCGCTGCGCGCCGCCGAGGCGATGGAACAGCACGCGCACGAGCTGGTCCGGCTCACGCAAGGTGTCGACCGGCGGCTCGCCGGCGAGGTGAAGATCACGACGACCGATGCGCTCGCGATCGAGTTCGTGATGCCGTCGATCGCGCGGCTGCACGCGAAGCATCCCGACGTCTCCGTCGCGCTGAACACGTCGACGCACATCCTGAATCTCGCGAAACGCGAAGCCGACATCGCCATCCGCACGGTGCGGCCCGAGAACCCCGACCTGGTCGCGCGCCGCCTGGCGCGCTGGGACATGGGCCTGTTCGCGTCGCACGACTATCTGCACCGGCACGGCGAGCCCGAGCGCGGCCATGCGTTCGCGGGCCACGACCTCGTCGTCTACCAGCCGTACATCGACGCCAGCCGCAAACCGACCCTCGCGGGCGAACCGATCGACGGCGGGCGCATCGTCACGCGCACGAATTCGAACCTGATGATGCGCGCCGCGTTGCGCTCGGGCCTCGGCATCGGCGAGGTTCCCGTCCACATGGGCGAGCGCGACGGGCTCGCGCGCATCTGGCCGGACCGCGTGCGGCAATCGCCGTACGAGGTCTGGCTCGTCACGCACCGTGACCTGCGCCACACCGCGCGCATCCGCGCGGCGATCGACGAAATCGTGTCCGCGTTCGCCGCACATCGATGACGCGGGCGGGCACCGCCGTCAGCCGGTCATTCGTCGTCGCGTCGCACCCGTGACGGATCGAGCGCCAGCCCGCTGCGTACCGCCTGGATGCGCGACGTCACGTTGAGTTTCTCGAAGATGTTCTTCAGATGCCACTTGATCGTCTCCGGCGCAACGCGCAGCGCACGGGCGATTTCCTTGTTCGACAGGCCGCGCGCGACATAGTCGAGGATCTCGACTTCCCGCGCGCTGAGGTTGCCGGGCGCACCCGGCCGCGTGGCCTGCGTCGCATTCGATGCCCGCTGGGTGTCGAACGCACGCGCGAGCTCGCGCAGATACCACGCGCCGACTGCCGGAAAGCGGTCGAGCGTCTGCACGCGCGCCAGCAGACGCTCGACCGCGGGCCCCTCGTCGACGAAGGTCCGCACGAGCCCGTTGCCCTGTCCGTATTCGAGCGCGCGGGCGAACGCCGCGAGCGCCGCGCTGTCGTCGCCCGCCTGTTCGAGTGCGATCGCGTGCAACACGGCGGCCTGCGCCGCGAACCAGTCGAACCCGCGCGCGGCCAGCACGTCGTACACGGTCGCCATGACCTGCGCGGCTTCGTCCCCGCGCGCATCGGCGAGCAGGAGCCGCGCCTGCGCGGATTGCGCCATCTGCCACGTTTCGACGTGACTCGATGCGTCGCCCGGTGGCGCCGCCGACACCAGCGACGCGAGCGCCCGCCCCACACGATGGGCCTGCGTCGGCTTCCCGGCACCGAGGTGCAGGCGGATACCGGTCGCCATGCACGCGACGCGCAGCCGCAGCCATTGCCGGCTGCACGCAACGTGATCGGCCTCGTCGAGCATGTCGTGCGCGCGTCCGTCATTCCCCGCCTGGAACTGCATCAGTGCGGCGGTCTGCATGAACCTCAGCAGCGGACCGAGCGAACACGCCTGCATCGCGATGTCGAAGCGGTCGGCCTGCGCTTCGCGCACCTTCGGCCAGTCGTTCCATTCGTAATAGATCGCGGACAGGTAGCCGGCCGACAGCGCCGTCGCCGCCGACAGGCGCCCTGCCGATCGCTCGGCGGCACGCAACGCCGTCTCGAACGTCTTCGACGCGTCGTGCAGCCGTCCCGCGACGAACTCCGCCAGGCCGGACATGTTCTGGCGGTACACGTTCGCGTAAAGCGGTTCGTGACCCGGCGCCGCGTGATCCGCGCGCGCCCTGAGATCCAGCACGTCGCCGAGGCGGCCCGCGTAGCCGAGCCCGAAGATCAGCGTCGTCTGCCCGATCTGCTCGACCCACGACCCGGCCGGCGGCGCAGCCGCGAGCACGCGCTCGCCGAGATGCAGCGATTCGATGCTGCGATCCGACAGCCCGGCGATCAGCGAGCGGACGGCCAGCAGCTCGGTCGCCGTGACGCCATCGGTATCGAGCCGGCCGGCCTCGATGTCGGCTTCGAGCGCTTCCAGCGCACGACGCGCCTCGACCATCTGCATCGACAGCGCAAGCGCCCACGCATGCGCGATCCGCAACCGCAAGCGGCCGGCCAGCGCCGGTCCGGGCAGGCGCGACACCCAGTCGAGCACGGTGCGCACGTCGCTCGAGGCGATGAGCTTCATCGCACACGCCTCGACCCAGCCGGCGGCCGCGTCGAAATCGCCGGCCACGAGCGCGTGCCTGACGGCGTCCGGCCATTGCCGCTCGGCCGCATACCACGCGCTCGCGCGACGATGCAGCGCAGCGACCGCGCCGGGCTCGCGCAGCGCCAGTTCCTCGCGCAGGTATTGCAGGAACAGCGCGTGATAGCGATAGCGCCGGCGGTCGCCGTCGATCGACCGGATGAAGAGATTGTGTGCGCTCAACCATTCGAGGCAGTCGAGCGCATCGTCGCGGCCGGTCAGCGCGTCGCACAGCGCGGGCGTCATCCGGTCGAGCACCGCCGTATGCAGCAGGAAGTGACGGATCGCGTCCGGCACCTGCGTCATCACGTTCTCGTTCAGGTAGGCGGCGATGCCGGCGCGCGCGTGGCTGACCTGTTCGGCGACGCGCGCCGCGTCGTGGTCGTCATGCAGCGCCAGGGCCGCCAGTTGCAGACCCGATACCCAGCCTTCGGTCGCCGCTCGCAGGCGCCCGACGTTTTCCGCATTGAGCGGCTTGCCGGCCACGCGCTCGAAGAACGCGTGCGTCTCCGCATCGTCGAAGCGCAGGTCGTTCTCGTCCACCCGCACGAGCTCGTCGCGCGACTCGAAATAGCTGAGCGGCAACGCCGGTACCGATCGGCACGACAACACGACATGCAGGTTCGACGGTGCATAGCGCAGCAGGTCGAACATCGCGTCGTGGATGACCGGCGACGCGAGGCGATCGAAGTCGTCGAGCATCAGGAACAGGTCGACGCCGGTGCTATCCAGTTCGTTGAGCAGTTCGTCGAACACGACCTTCAGCGGAATCAGCGCACGATCGCGCAACAACTGCTGCGCGCGGGCGCCGACACCACCGGTCGCGTCGACGATCGCCGCGACCACGTACGACGCAAAGATCGACGCATTGTCGTCGTCCTGGTCGAGACTCACCCACGCGACCTTCGCGTCCGACGCCACCAGCGCGTTGCGCCACTCCGCCAGCAGCGTCGTCTTGCCGTACCCGGCCGGTGCGCACACGAGCGTGAGCCGGCGGTCGAGGCCGCGCCTGAGCCGCCCGAGCCGCGCGATGCGCGACACGATCCCGCGGGCCGACGCCGGCGCCAGTTTGGTGCGCACCAGCACTTCGATCGCATCGGTGTCCGGCGGGCGGGCCGGTTGTCTGCTGTCCGTCGACGCCATGCTGTTCCTGTTCTCCTCGCGCTGATCCTGTGTCCGCCGGCACGGCAGGCGAAGCCGGCGGCCCGGCCGGACGGCCTGCCCGGTCTCGCCGCGCGTCGAAAACAGCATAGCGATTCCGCACCGGCCGTCAAAACTAGGTGATGTCCGTACCGGCGGGTGCGCACACGGCGCGTACCGGTCGACGACAAAGGACCCGCATTGTTCTCGAACCGGCGCGCGATGTTCAGCCCCCCATTCGGGGGGTTACATCTGGCGGAGAAGCCGTTTCATCCCGGCCGGCCGGCATCACGGGCGGCCCAATCACCGCTCAATCCGGCTGGTAGCGCTCGCGCAGCGCGCGCTTGTTGATCTTCCCGACGCTCGTCTTCTCGATCGCGTCGACGATCAGCAGCCGCTCCGGCACCGCATAGCGCGAGATCAACCCGCGGTCGGCCACCGCCTTCACATGTGCGCGAAGCGCGTCCGGGTCGACATGGCCGACATGCTCGTCGGCCAGCACGACCAGCGCGAGCGGGCGCTCGCCCCAGCGCGCATCCTTCACGCCGATCACCGCCGACTCCCGCACGGCCGGATGGCGCGACAGGATGTCCTCGAGTTCGAGCGACGATACCCATTCGCCGCCCGTCTTGATCACGTCCTTGATCCGGTCGGTGATCTGCAGCCGGCCGTCGGGATCGATCACGCCGATGTCGTTCGTATGCAGGTAGCCGCCGGCCCACAGCGCCGCCGACGCCGGCGCATCGCCGAGATAGCCTTGCGTCGCCCACGGCATCCGCACGACGACCTCGCCCGCCGACCGGCCGTCGTGCGGCACGTCGCGACACTGCGCGTCGACGATGCGCAGGTCGACGAGCGGCAACGGCAGCCCCGCCTTCGTCCGGCGCGCGATCTCGGCATCGTCTGCCGCAGCGCCAGCGGACGACGGCGGATCGACCTGGGCGATCGTCATCAGCGGGCACGTTTCCGACATGCCGTAACCGGTGTACACGTCGATGCCGCGCGCCAGCGCTGCCCGCGCGAGGCCCTCCGGCAGCGGCGACCCGCCGACGATCACCTTCCACGCCGACAGGTCGGCCGCCGCCGACGCCGGGCTGTCGAGAATCATCGCGAGCAGCGTCGGCACGCAATGCGAGAACGTCACCGCTTCGCGCGCGATCAGCGCCAGCAATCCGTCCGGCGAATAGCGGCCCGGATAGACCTGCTTGAGCCCGAGCGCGGTCGCGATGTACGGCATGCCCCATGCATGCACATGAAACATCGGCGTGATCGGCATGTAGACGTCGTCGCGGTGCACGCGTCCGCGATCGCGCGCGCTCGACAACGCCGCCATGCCCGCGAGCGTATGCAGCACGAGCTGCCGATGGGTGAATGCAACCGCCTTCGGCAGCCCGGTCGTGCCGGTCGTATAGAACGTCGTCGCGCGGGTCTGCTCGTCGAAATCGGGGAACGCGAAATCGGGCGAACCGGCCGCGACGAGCTGCTCGTATTCGTCGACGAAGCCGTCCGGCAGATCGGCTTCGTCGCCATCGGCGATCAGCACGACGTGCCGCACCGTGTCGAGCCGGTCGCGCATGCCCGCCAGCAGCGGCAGGAAGTCGCGGTGAACCAGCACGACGCTCGCGCCCGAATGGTTGAGCGTATACAGCAGCTGATGGGGCGACAGCCGGACATTGGCCGTCATCAGCACCGCACCCATCATCGGAATCGCGTGGTAACACTCCAGGTAGCGATGGCTGTCCCAGTCCATCACGGCGACGACGTCGCCCGCGCCGACGCCGATCGACGCCAGTCCGCTCGCGAGTTGCCCGATGCGATGCCGGAACGTCCAGTAGTCGTGCCGGACCCGGTCGCCGTACACGATCTCCTGCTCGGGCCGCGTCGCAAGCGGCGCATGAAGCAGTTGCTTGATCAGCAGCGGGTACGCATGGGCGGACGGCGCCGGCTCGTCGTGCGGGTGCGGGTATGACGCATTCATGAAGGTCTCCATAGGCGACCGGTCGGGTCGTCGAGCGTGCGGCCACGATACCGGACGGGCCGGCTTTCGCGCCCCCCCTGTCCGGGGGGAGCCGGTACTCGCTGGAACCGGCAGCCAGCCGTCCGTCCGCGTATCACGGCAGCCGCGCCGCGCGACCCACCCGTTCGGGGAGGCGCAAGCGGCAAGACGCCGTCGTAGGATGCTTCGCAGCGCGTATCCTCCCTGTGGGGTACCCGTCCGCCCGACCGGGACATGAACGAACCGCCGCGCCGCCGATTCGAAAGCGCCCCTCCGGCACGCACGTGCGCCGGTCCATGCCCTCCCCCTGAACCCATCCCCGAGCAAGGAGCAGCCATGACTTCCGACACGACGCAGATGGACCGCACGCCCGCACCCGACCCCGCGGAAGACAATGCGTTTTTCCCGTCACCGTATTCGCTGTCGCAATACACGTCGTCGAAGACCGACTTCGACGGCGCGGATTACCCGAATCCGTACACGGGCGGCAAGTGGAAAGTCCTGATGATCGCGACCGACGAGCGCTACGTCCTGATGACGAACGGCAAGATGTTCTCGACCGGCAACCATCCGGTCGAAATGCTGTTGCCGATGCATCACATGGACAAGGCCGGTTTCGAGATCGATATCGCCACGCTGTCGGGCAATCCGGCCAAGCTCGAACTCTGGGCGATGCCGCACGACGACGAAGCCGTGCAGAGCACCTACCGGAAATACCTGCCGAAGCTCAAGACGCCGCTCAAGCTGTCCGACGTGCTCGACCAGCATCTTGGCGCCGACTCTCCGTATATCGCCGTGTTCATTCCCGGCGGCCACGGTGTCCTCGCCGGCATTCCGCACAGCAAGGAAGTCAAGCGGACGCTGCACTGGGCACTCGACAACGACCGCCACATCATCACGCTGTGCCACGGGCCCGCGTGCCTGCTGTCGGCCACCGTCGACGAGCGTCCGGAGGACTACGCGTTCAAGGACTACGAGATCTGCGTGTTTCCGGACGCGCTCGACACGGGGCCGAACCTCGACATCGGCTACATGCCGGGGCCGCTGCCGTGGCTCGTCGCGCAGAGCCTCGAAAAGCTCGGCGCGCGCGTGCTCAACAAGGACATGACCGGCCGCTGCCATCAGGACCGCAAACTGATCACGGGCGACAGCCCGCTCGCGTCGAACGGCATCGGCAAGCTCGCGGCCGCCGCCCTGCTGAAGGAAGTCGGGCACTGACGGTGCGTGTCGCGCCCCGGGGCGAGGTGCTGCCGGGGCGCGACCGAAGTGCGGCCCGGTGCCGCTTTCTCGCGCGCCCACCCGTTCTGACAAAGCTGCCCGGCCGGCACACCGAGGCGCGACCGCCAGCCTCCGTTCGATGGAACGGGCGGTGCGGTAGTATGGCGATTCGATGGAACCCCGATGGATCTGAACGAGTGGCCATGCCCGAATTTTCTTCATCTCCCGGCGCCGGCCAGGGCGCGCAAGCGCTTGTCCTCATCGCCGAAGACGAACCCGAGATCGCCGAGATCCTGACTGCCTACTTCGCGCGCAACGGCCTGCGCACCGTGCACGCGGCCGACGGACGCCGCGCGCTCGAACTCCACCTGTCGGTGAAGCCGGACCTCGTGCTGCTCGACGTGCAGATGCCGCACGTCGACGGCTGGAAAGTGCTCGCCGAAATCCGCCATCGCGGCGATACGCCGGTCATCATGCTGACCGCGCTCGACCAGGACATCGACAAGCTGACCGGGTTGCGCATCGGCGCCGACGACTACGTGGTCAAGCCGTTCAACCCGGCCGAAGTCGTCGCGCGCGCCCAGGCCGTGCTGCGCCGGTCGATGGCCGGCTCGCGCCAGGAAGAACAGCGCGTGCTGCGTGCCGCGCCGTTCGAGATCGATCTCGAGCACCACGAAGCAACGGTCGAGGTCGGCGGCACGCGCCACACGCTCGTGCTGACGCTCACCGAATTCAAGCTGCTTGCACAGCTGGCGCGCGCGCCGCGCCGCGTGTTCAGCCGCGCCGAGCTGATGGCCACCTGCCTGCCGGAAGGCGACGCGCTGGAGCGCACGGTCGACAGCCACGTCAGCAAGCTGCGCAAGAAACTCGACGATCTCGGCGTCGCGGGCACGCCGGCGAGCGTGCGCGGCGTCGGCTACAAACTGTGGAGCGGCGATTGAAACTCGACGGCCTGAGCCGCCAGATCGCACTGACGATGGGCGCGATCGCCTTCGGTATCACGGTGCTGATCGTCGTGACGGCCTACGCGTTCTACTACCTGCTGTACAAGTACTCGCCCGAGTACTTCAAGCCACAGAGCTGGCTCCCGAGCGGGCCGGAGTGGATATGGATCATCTCGACCACGCTGGTCGGCCTGCTGATCGCGGTCCTCGTCGCGGTCAACCTGTCGCGTCGCATCCTCGTGCCACTGAACTCGGTGACGGACAGCATCCGCCGCGTGTCGCGCGGCGATCTCGGTGCGCGCGCCGTCGCCGGCGACCGTTCGCTGCACGAAGCGGCGCTGCTCGCCGACAACTTCAACGCGCTCGCGAGCGAACTGCAGCGCGTGACCGACGAACAGACGTTCTGGAACGCGGCGATCGCCCATGAACTGCGCACGCCCGTGACCGTGCTGCGCGGGCGGCTCCAGGGGCTCGCCGAAGGCGTGTTCACGCCGAGCGAAGCGTTGTACCGCAGCCTGCTCGCACAGGTCGAAGGGTTGACGCGGCTGATCGAGGATCTGCGCGTGGTCAGCCTCGCCGACAGCGGCCACCTCAGCATCGAGATCCGCGACACCGATCTCGCTGCCGACGTGCGCGCCGTGGTCGACGTGTTCGCACACGCGCTGCAGGCTGCCGGTCAGCATCCGGAACTCGATCTCGACCCGCGGCGCATGTGCTGCGACCCGGTCCGCATCCGCCAGGCGTTGCTGGCGCTGCTGGAGAATGCACGCCGCCATGCGGTGCCCGGCACGATCCGGATCCAGACGCGCATCGAGAACGGCATGTGCCGGCTGCGCGTCGAGGACGACGGCCCCGGCATCCCGACCGATTTCGCACCGCACGTGTTCCAGGCATTCCGGCGCGTCGACGATACGCAACCCGGCGGCACCGGCCTCGGGCTCGCCGTCGTCGCTGCGATCGCGCACGCACACCAGGGCGACGCCCTCTGCGCGCCGACCGGCGCGGGCGGCACGCGGTTCGAGGTGCAGTGGCCCGACACCCTCGTGCCGGCGCCCGACAGCGAACGGTTCCCGGCGTAACGCGTGCCCTTACACCTTTAAACCTTTACACCTTCACGCGCGCGGTACACGCCCGACCTGTCCGAGCGGCGGGCTGAACCCGAGCACCGTGTACTCCATCACGGACACCGTCCCTTTGCCGGCCGCGCCCTGCACGACCACCGCGCGCACGGCGCCGGCCCGGTCGAATTTCAGCTTCGTGCCGACGGTCGCGTGACGCAGCGCCTCCAGTTCCTCGATCCGTGCGATCGCCAGCTTGCGCACCGCGCCGGACACGTACACCGGCAGGAACACCAGCGCGATGAAGATCGACACGGCATCCTTCGACACGCTGTCCAGCACCGGCTGGCCCGACATCACGAGCGACAGCGACGTCGCGGCAACGAAGATCGCGAGCACGGTCGCGCCGACACCCAGCGACGAGAACCGCTCGGCCGCCTTCTTCATGCGCGCCTTCACGAGCGCGCGCGCGGTCACGGACGTCATCAGCCATTCGCGCTGCGCGCCGTAGAACCCGGCAAAGCCGAGGAACAGCGTCGCGGCCGCGCTGACGGCGATGCTGGTGTACAGCGCCTCGAACATCATGCAGACGAATTCGAGCACGCACACGAGCACGAGCGGGTGCAGCAGCAGACGGAACGAATAGCCGTCGCGGCCGTGCCCGCGGATCCACCATCTCACCGGCGCGAGCTGCCAGAAGCGGCTCTCCTGGCGGAGCGAAAGTTCGTCGTTGTCGGTCAATTCTTCACCCGTGGTGTTCCGTTGCGTCTGTGGGTCCGGCGTGGCTGATACAGGAATGAATACCTCAGGTTATCGATTGATCCCAAAGATTCATTAGACAGTGTCTCCGCCGCCGCGCGATGCTGGCTTCGCCCGTGAACGCCGCGTCATTGCAACGCCGCGCACGAAAATGGAGTGAGACACATGCCTAACGATCACCGTCAACGGCGCCACACGCTGTGGCTGCTGTGTGCGCTTTCGTTCATTCTCTACGTCGACCGCGTCAACCTCGCGACCGCGGCCGGCGCGATCAAGGCCGAACTCGGCCTGTCGAACACCGAACTTGGCGTCGCATTCTCCGCGTTCGCGTATTCGTATGCAATCTGCCAGATCGGCGGCGGCTGGATCGCCGACCGGTTCGGCGCCCGCATCACGCTGATCGGCTGCGGGCTGATCTGGATCGTCTCCACCTTCACGACCGGGCTCGTGCACAGCCTCGGGCTGCTGTTCGCCGCACGCCTGCTGCTCGGCATCGGCGAAGGGCCCGCGTCGCCGGTCGCGACGCACGCGATCTACAAGTGGTTTCCCGATACGCGACGCAACCTCCCCGTCGCGCTGCTGCATCAGGGCAGCGCGCTCGGCCTGCTGATCGCGGGGCTCTCGATCCCGGTCATCACGACGCACTGGGGCTGGCGCGCGAATTTTGCGGTGCTCGCGCTGCTCGGGGTGGTGTGGTGCATCGCGTGGGCGGTGGTCGGCGAGGAGGGCACGCTGTCGCGGGCGCCCCGCACGGCCGGCGGCGACCGTGTGCCGTACGGGCGGCTGCTGACCGACCGCACGGTGCTCGGCAACTTCCTCGGCCACTTCGCGGCGAACTGGATTCTCGCGATGACGCTCACGTGGATGCCGACCTACCTGCAGCTCGGGCTCGGCTTCGGGCCGCACGAGGCCGGCCGGATGTTCGCGCTGTTCGTTGCGGTCACGTCACCGCTGAGCCTTGCGCTCGCGTGGCTGTCGCAAACGCTGCTCGCACGCGGGATGCCGTCGCGGCACGGGCGCGGCACGTTCATCGCGGTCACGCTCGCAATTGCCGGCTCGATGCTGGCGCTGCTGCCGGTGCCGGAGATGCCGCGCGCCGCGAAGCTCGTGCTGCTGACTCTCGGCAGCGGGCTGACGTTGACGATGTACTCGATCGGCCCCGCGATGCTCGCCGAAGTGACGCCGGATGCGCAGCGCGGCGGCGTGCTCGCGCTCAGCAACGGCTTCGCATCGCTCGCGGGCCTCGGCGCACCGGTCATTACCGGGATGCTGATCGAGGGCGCCGGCGCGTCGGTCGCGCACGGCTTCGAGCAGGCGAGCATCGTGTGCGGCGTCGTGCTGATCGCCTGCGGGGTGCTCGGTGCCTGGTGCCTCGATCCGCAGCGCTCGCTGCGGCGCCTGGCCGGTGACGCGGAACACGCCGCGCCGCCGGTCGGCGCGTGCGGCCGCTAGCACCGCGCGCCGCGTCACATCGCTTTCGGCGTGCGGCCCGCTTGCCGGGCGGCGGCGCCTTTCGACGGTAGCAGCACCACGATACGCCGCGCGACGACGCGGCAGGAGGAGACATGAAGAAAATGATCGCGGCGGCGCTGGTTGGCGCGCTGTGCGGGAGCGCGCACGCGCAGTCGAGCGTGACGCTGTTCGGCCGGATCGGCGGCGGCGTGCGCTGGGTCAACGGGCTGCCGGGCGGCAGCCAGGTCGGCTTCAACAACAACATCATCGCGGGCAACGAGTTCGGCATTCGCGGCCGGGAGGATCTCGGCAACGGGCTGAAGGCGCTGTTCGTGCTCGACGGCGCGTTCAACAGCGGCACCGGCGCGTTGAAGACCTCCGGCACGCTGTTCTCGCAGGCCGCGTATGTCGGCCTCGCCGGCGATTTCGGCCGCTTGACGCTCGGCCGCCAGTTCAACGCGGCCGAGGATCTCGGCATCGCGCTCGATCCGCTCGGCGGGCGCGGGCAGTCGCTCGCGGTCGAGCCGGGCGTGCTGTTCGACGGCAATTTCTTCACGCTCGATTCGCGCTTCAACAACACGATCAAGTATCTCGGACAGGTGGGCGGGCTGCGCTTCGGCGCGAACTATTCGCCCGGCGGCGTCGCGGGCAGTTCGCATGCGGGCACCAGCTATTCGACGGCCGCGATGTACACGTATTCGGACCTGATGGGCGGCGTGTCGTATGCGAAGACGTACAGCCCGGACGGATCGCAATCCGCGCAGACGATCCAGGCGGGCGGCACGCTGCAGCTCGGACGCGCGCGTTTCTACCTGAGCTATGCGTCGCTGAACGTGAGTGCGAACAAGGCAGGTGCGCCGTCGCGGCGAGACGACATTCCGTCGTTCGGCGTCGTCGTGCAACCGCTGCCGTCGGTGCAGCTGAGCGCGGCCGCGTTCTACGACCGCGCGCGCAACCTCGGCAACGTGTCGGGCGCGGACGGCCACAAGCTGACGACCTATGCGATCGCCGAGTACTTCCTGTCGAAGCGCACCGAGCTGTATGTCGAAGTCGACCGCAACGGGATGACCGGTGCGTACATGCGCGACCCGTCGACGATCGCGGCATTGAACCTGCGGCGCGGCGCGAGTGCGACGACCGGTGTGTCGATCGGGCTGATGACGCAGTTCTGAGGTTTTTCCATCAACGGCTTTCAAGGAGCGTGATCCGATCATGCGTATTTCGTTCCGACTGGCCGCATTGCTGCTGATGGCAGCGTGCTGGAGCATCGCCGCGCAGGCGCAACCCGATGCCTCTGGTGCGGCAGTTCCCGCATCGGCGGCCCCGGTTGCGCAGGAATCCGCGCAATTGCAGGCGCCGGCATCGGCCAGCCTGTCGCCGCCGCAACGCAAGGCGGCCGACCGCAAGCTGAAGCGTCGCGTCAGCACGGCGTTGGCCCGTACGAAAAACCTGAACGTGGCGCGCATCCTCGTGAGGGTGCGCGACGGCAGCGTGACGCTGTCCGGCTCGGTCACGGATACGACCCAGGTGAATCTCGCGGCGACGGTCGCGCGGGGCGTCGACGGCGTGACGTCGGTGTCGAACCTGTTGCGTATCGACGGCCAGCAGCCATGATGTCCGCGCGCATCACCTGATCCTTTTCCACTACGAGGCATGACTCGATGCGAATTCATCGACGTATTACGGCGATCCGACGCAGCCGCCGGCTTGCCGGCACCTTCATGCTGGCCGGCGGGCTCGCGCTCGCCGCGACCGCTGCACCGGCTGCACCGGCCGACGGCGCGACGCCTGCGGGCATGATGCAGGGCTTCCCGCCGCCGCCCGACCAGCTCGTCAACAAGCAAAACGCGTTCACGCCGGCCAGCCTGCGCTGGGCGTTGAGCAACACGCGGCTGCTCGCGCCGACGGCCGGCATCCGGCACGCGGCCGCGCCGATGCCGCTCCCCGAGCAGCCGGCGCCCGGTCTCGATGCGCTGCCCGTGACGATCGGCGGCGAAACGCTGACGCTCGACGCGTATTTGCGCGCGACGCATACCGACGGCTTCATCGTGCTGCAGCGCGGCCGGATCGTCTACGAGCGCTACTTCGACGGTTTCCGGCCCGACCAGACGCACGCATGGGCGTCGATGACGAAATCGGTGACGGGGCTGCTCGCCGCGCAGATGATCGAATCCGGTGTGCTCGACGCAGGCGCGCCGTTGTCGCGCACGGTGCCGGAACTGGCCGACACGCCGTTCGGCAGTGCAACGCTGCAGCAGAACCTGGACATGGAAGTGCCGACGGCCTATACGCCGGGCATCCCGCCCGATATCGGCCTGTTCGGTGCGGTCGGGCTGGTGCCGCGCCGCGAAGGCGCGCCGGCCAGCATTGCCGATTTCCTGCTGACCGTGCGGCGCCTGCCGGACGTGGCGCCGGGCAGCGCATGGTTCTATCAGAACGGATCGCCGGAAGCCGTGGCGTGGGCGATGCAGCGCGCGACCGGGCAGTCGTGGAGCGCACTGGTCGAGCGATGGCTGTGGCGCGATTTCGCGGAAGACGACGCGTACGTCGCAGTGGACCGTAACGCGATGGCGATGGCCAGCGGCGGGCTGTACACGACGCTGCGCGATGCCGCGCGCTTCGCGGAGCGCGTGCGCACCGGGCTCGGCGGCGCGCGTGGCACGCTGCCGCCGGCGACCATCCGCGCGGCGCTGCAACCGGCGCACAACGCGGCGTTGTTCGCGAAGGGCAACGTGATTCCCGGCAAGGACGGCTTTGCGTATCGCGACTACTGGTACCAGGTGAACGACGGCGACGGCTCGTTCGCCGCGGCGGGGCGGTTCGGCCAGTCGATCCTCGTCAACCCGAAGACCGCGCTGACGATCGTCAAGTTCTCGTCGTCGCCGGATTTCGCGCCGCGTGCGCTCGAGGCCCACGGCGAAGCGACAAGGCCGCGCGCGGCACTCGAACGCGGCGATGCGCTGAGCATGGTGGCGCGCGCGGTCGCGGAGAAGCTGCGGTAACGCAACCCCACCCGCAACCGCACCTGCACGGCGTTACCGCTCGATCTGCCGGTTCCAGCGCGTATCCCACTGCGCGCGGCGCGCGTTGATCGCGGTCCAGTCGACCACGGTCACCTTGCGCACGAGATCGTCGACATTGCCGAGGCTCTGCTGCATCGCGGCGGGCATTTTTGCGACGCGGTTGGTCGGAATCTGCTTGCCGGCCTCGGCCGCCTTCGTCTGCGCAGGGGCGGACAGCAGGAACTGCGCGAGCTTCTGCGCGAGCTGCGGATCGGGGTTGTTCGCGACCACGCACAGGTCGACGAGCAGCAGCACGGGGCCTTCCTTCGGGTTCGCATACGCGACGGGGATGCCCTTGTCCTGCAGGTCGCCGACGCCGGTCGGCGTGAGCGGGAACAGGCCGGCTTCGCCGGTCTGCACCATCTCCGAGATCTTCGCCGAGTTCGGGATGTACTCGACGACGTTCGGCCCGACCGTGCTCGCCCACTTGCTGAAGCCGGGCTCGACGTTCTGCTCGTTGCCGCCGAGCAGCCGGTTGATCGCGAGGAAGCCGTGCAGCCCGAACGTGCTGCTCGACGCCGACTGGAACACGACCTTGCCCTTGTATTTCGGATCGGCGAAATCCATCCACGACGTCGGCGGCGTCCAGCCTTTCTCGGCGAACAGCTTCTTGTTGTAGGCGATGCCGGTCATCCCGAGCTGCACGCCCGCACCGATGTCGTCCTTCATTCGCGCGAACGGGTACAACTCCTTCAGCACCGGCGAATCATCGAGCTTCTGGCACACGCCGAGGCTGACCGCGCGCGCCATCACGCCGTCGTCGAGGAACGCGACGTGGATCTGCGGCTTGTTGCGGTTCGCGAGCAGCTTCGCGAGCACGTCCGACGACGTGCCGGGTACGACGACCACCTTCACGTTGTTCGCTTTCTCGAAGTCGGGCAGCACCTGGCTCGTGTAGGCCTTCTCCATCGGGCCGCCGTTCATGCCGACGTAGATCGTCTTCGTTTGCGCGAACGCGGGCGCGCCGGCACCTGCGATGCAGAGGGCGGCGGCCGCCGCGATCGTTCCGAGCAGTTTCATTTGTGGGTCTCCTCTTGACGGAAAGGGGCGGTCGGCGCGGCTTCGCGGGCGAAGCGGCCGATCGAGAATGCATCGAGTGGCGTGGCGGTTTCGCCGGTCGTGACGAGATCGGCGAGCACGTCGCCGACGCCCGGCGCGAGCAGGAAGCCGCCGCCGGAAAAACCGAACGCATGCAGCAGGCGCGGCGTCGTGCGGCTCGCGCCGATGATCGGGTTGTGGTCGGGCGTGCAGCCTTCGACGCCGCTCCACGTGCGGATCAGCAGCGCGTCGCGTAGCGCGGGCAGCAGCGCGCATGCATCGCGCATCACCGCGCGCGTCGTATCGACCGACGGCTGGCCGAATTCGCCGTCGCCACGGCCGCGCCCGCCGCCGATCACGCAGTTGCCGCGCGCGACCTGCCGCGCATACACGCCGCCGCCGTAGACGCCGAGGTTGTGCGAGATGAATGGCGGCAGCGGTTCGGTCACCCACATGTTCGGGTAGATCGGCTCCATCGGCACGGCCTCGCCGAAGCGTTCGGCGATCGTGTTCGCCCACGCGCCGGCCGAGTTGATCAGCCACGTCGCAGTGCAGGCGCGGCCGCCTGCCTGAATGTGAAAGCGCGTGCCGTCGTGGTGAACGTCGTCGACGGGCGTGTGCTCGAACACGTCCGCGCCCGCCGCGCGGGCCGCGCGCGCGAACGCGGGCGACACGAGGCGCGGGTTGGCGTGACCGTCGGTCTCGCACAGCGAGCCGCCGAGCGCCGCCGGGCCGAGCCACGGGTAGCGGCGCCGGAACGCGTCGCCGCGCATCACCTGCAGCGGCAAGCCGTGTTCGCCGGCGAGTGCGGCGTAGGCGTCGAGCGCGTCGAGATCGGCGTCGCTGCGCGCGAGCCGCAAGTGGCCCGACACGACGAATTCGCCGTCGATGCCGATCAGTTCGGGCAGGCGGTCCCAGATGCGCCGCGCACGCAGCGCGAGCGGCAGCTGCTCGGCCGGCCGGCCCTGGCAGCGCACGCCGCCGTAGTTCACGCCGCTTGCCTGCGCGCCGCAATCGCGTCGCTCGAACAGCCCGACGCGCAAGCCGCGTCGCGTCAGCGCGAGTGCCCCCGATGCGCCGACGAGGCCGCCGCCGACGATCGCGACGTCGTAATGCCGGATCTCACTCATCGCGCGCCTCGTCGGGAATCGCCGCGACATCGTCGCCCGCGAGCGCGGCCGAGATCGGGAACGGCTTCACGGGTGGCTGCGCGCGCAACCGGCCGACATCGGCGAGCGGGCGGCCGGTTTCTGCGGCCAGCACGAGCGCGGCCGCGTCGCCGCACATGCGGCCCTGGCAGCGACCCATGCCGACGCGTGTCAGCGCTTTCAGCCGGTTCAGCTCGGTCGCCGCACCGTCGCGGGCGCAGCGACGCAGCGTGCCTGCATCGATCTCCTCGCAGCGGCACACGATCGTGTCGTCAGGGCAGCGCGCGGCCTGTTCGACCGGCGGCGCGAACGCCGCTTCGAGGCCCGCGCGGAAGGCGCCGACGCGCTCGAGCGTGCGTTCGAGCGCCGCCGCATCGGGTTTGCCGGATGGCGCGGGCAACGCGATACCGGCGTCGTCGAGCAACGCGAGCGCCGCGCGCCGGCCCGATGCTTCGGCCGCGTCGGCGCCCGCGATGCCCGCGCCGTCGCCCGCGACGTAAAGGCCGCACACCGACGTGCGGCCGGCCGCGTCCCGCTCGGGCAGCCACGCGCGATTGAGCGGGTCGAACCCGAACCGGCAGCCGGCGAGATCGGCGAGCTGCGTTTCGGAGCGCAGGCCGAAGCCGAGGCCGAGCGCATCGCAATCGAGCAGGCGCGGCTGTGCGTCGTCACCGGCAGCGCGCCATGCGATTCCCGTCACGTGCGGGTCGCCGAGCACGCGCTCGAGCGTGACGCCTGTTTCGATTGCGACGCCATGGGCGCGCAGCCAGCCGATGTAATAGAGCCCTTTCGCGAAGGTCGACGGCACGCGCAGCAGCGCGGGTGCGGCAGCGGCCTGGCGGCGCAGCGGGCTCGTATCGAGCACGGCCGCGACCTGCGCACCGGCCTTCGCATACTGGTAGGCGACGAGGTAAAGCAACGGGCCTGTACCCGCGAACACGATGCGCCGGCCGATGGCGCAGCCCTGCGCCTTCAGCGCGACCTGCGCGCCGCCGAGCGTATAGACGCCCGCGAGCGTCCAGCCCGGCACGGGCAGCATGCGGTCGGTCGCGCCGCTCGCGACGATCAGGTGCGAGTACGGCACCGTCACTTCGCGGCCGTCCTGCAACGTGTCGACGCGGCCTGCGCCGCATGACCATGCGAGCGTGTTCGGCCGGTAGTCGACCTGCGGCAGCAGCGCGGCCATTGTCCGGTGCACGGCGTCGGCCTTCGCGGCCTCGAAGCCGTACAGCGTGCGCTTGCCGCGCACGAATGCGCTGTCGGCCGGCGGTTGCCGGTAGATCTGGCCGCCCCAGCGCGCGTTCTCGTCGATCACGACGGGGCGCAGCCCCGCGTCGACCAGTGCTTCGGCCGCACGCACGCCGGCCGGCCCCGCGCCGACGATCACCGGTTGCAGTACGACGCTCATGATGCGTCTCCGGTCGTGGCCGGCCGGGCGGCCGTGAGAATCCGCATGCCTTCGGCGATCGGTGTCGAGCAGGCGCGCAAGCGCGCACCGGCTTCGGTGCGCACCCAGCAGTCCTGGCACGCGCCGATCAGGCAGAAGCCCGCGCGCGGCTGGCCGCTGAATTCGCTGACGCGCACGCGACGCTGCGCGACGAGGATCGCGGTGAGCACGGTGTCGCCGGCGAGCGCCTGCGCGGGGCGGCCGTCGAGCGTGAACGCGACGGCGGCACGTTCGCGTTCGGCGACGCGCACGAACTGCGCGCCGTCGTCCGCGATGCCGGTGGAGCGGGAAACGGAAGTCGTCATCAGTGTTGGCCGATCAGGATGCGGTTCAGGCCGTACACGCGATCGAGCAGCAGCATCGCGCCGGCGGTGATGAAGATGACGAGCGCCGACACCGACGCCATCATCGGGTCGATCGATTCGGTCGCGTACATGTACATGCGCACGGGCAGCGTGACCGTCTGCGGCGACGTGACGAAGATCGACATCGTCAGTTCGTCGAAGCTGTTGATGAACGCGAGCAGCCAGCCGCCCGTGATGCCGGGCACGATCATCGGCAGCGTGATGCGGCGGAAGGTGGTCCACGGGTCCGCGCCGAGCGAGCATGCGGCCTGCTCGATGCTGCGGTCGAGGCCCGCGACGGACGCGAGCACGAGCCGCATCACGAACGGCGTGATGACGATCATGTGCGCGAGTACGAGCCACACGAACGAGCCGGTGGCGCCGATCAGCGCGAAGAAGCGCAACAGCGCGATGCCGAGCACGAGGCCGGGAATCACGAGCGGCGACAGCAGCAGCCCGTTCAGGAACGCACGGCCGGGGAACGTCGCGCGGCCGATCGCGAGGCCCGCCGGCAGCGCGATCGCGAGCGACAGCGTGGCCGACGCGAACGCGAGCTTCACGCTGTTGAAGAACGCGGTGACGAAGTCGGGATAGTCGAGGATCGCGCGAAACCAGCGCAGCGACAGTCCGCGGGTCGGCAGCGTCAGCGTTTCGTCGGGCGTGAACGCGACGAGCACGACGATCACGAGCGGCGCGAGCACGAACAGGATCACGAGCGTGTGGAAGGCGAGGGCAAAGGGGCCGTTCTTTCTCATCGCGATGCGCCTCCGAGGCTGCGTGCGTAGCGGCGTTCGAGCACGCGGTAATAGGTGAGCATCACGACGAGGTTCGCGACCAGCAGCAGCACCGCGATCGTCGCGCCGAGCGGCCAGTTCAGCGAGCCGAGGAACTCGTCATAGACGGCCGTGGCCGCGACCTTCAGCCGGCGCCCGCCGAGCAGGCCGGGAATCGCGAACGCGCTCGCCGACAGCCCGAACACCATCAGGCTGCCCGACAGCACGCCCGGCATCAGCTGCGGCAGCACGATGCGGCGCAGCGTCGTGAACGGCGACGCGCCGAGCGACAGTGCCGCGTGCTCGGTCTGCGGATCGAGCCGCTGGAGCGCCGTCCATACCGGGATCACCATGAACGGCAGCATCACGTGCACCAGCGCGATCACGATCGCGAAGGTCGTGTATTCGAGCTTGTACGGCCCGAGGCCGACGAGCCCGAGCGTCCGGTTCACGAGGCCGCTCGTATTCAGCAGCATGCTCCAGCCGAACGCACGCACGACGATCGATACGAGCAGCGGCGCGAGGATCGCGAGCAGGAACAGCGAGCGCCACGGGTCGCGCATCTTCGACAGCACGTACGCTTCCGGCGTGCCGACCGCGACGCAGATCGCGGTCGTGAGCACGGCGATCCCGAACGTGCGCAGGAAGATCGTGTGGAAGTACGACGAACCGAGCACTTCCGCGTAGTTGCCGAACTGGAACGCGGCGATCGGGCCGGTGGCCGGATCGAAGCGGTAGAACGTCAGCATGAACGTCATCGCGAGCGGCACGAGCACGAGCGCGGCGAACAGCGCGAATGCGGGCGCGCACATCAGCCACAGCGGTGCATGCGCGCGCCACGTCGTGCGCATCGGGTGCGCGGCGGCGGCGCGTGCCGGCACGGCATCGGCGGGAACCGCGGCCGACTGCGCGAGCGCGGCCGGCGCGCCGTCGGTCGGGAGCGGGCGGGTAGGCTGTCCCATTCAGGCCTCCCGGCGCATCACGCGCACCGCGTCGCTGTGCCAGTCGATTCCGACCGGTGCCCCTTCCGCGAGTGGCTCCGCGCCTTCGTTCTGGCAGCACACGAGCACTTCGCCGAGTGCGCTGTCGACGCGGTACAGCCACTGGCTGCCGAGAAAGAAGCGGCTCGTGACGGTCGCGGCGAAGCGGCCGGCGTCGGGTGCGCACAGCCGCAGCTTTTCCGGACGGATGCAGACTGACACTGCGTCGCCGACCCGCATGTCGCGCTCGCGCGGCGGCAGGTGCGCGGTACGGCCCGTCTCGGCAAGGTCATGCCCGAGGTCGATGCGAATCGCGTCACCGTCGTGCGCGACGATCGTGCCGGGCAGCAGGTTCGCCTTGCCGATGAACTGCGACACGAAGCGGTTTTCCGG
>STHD01001630.1:0-25621 GCA_016170015.1 Anopheles longipalpis | reverse complement strand
CAGTGTGCAGCTTACCGGAAAACGATAGTAATAAAATTATCTACTAGAAAGTACAGCCCCTTCTAGTAACGCTTAATTCATACACAACCCGGCATCATGATTACGGATGATGATGATGATGATGATGATGTTGATATTTCACAATGATCCGTGTCTGTGTCGGGATCCTAACAGGGTAAAAGGTAACGACCATGATTTTCAACCTCTGGTGGCTCGTCGATCGGCCCTAAAGGAAGGTCGAATTAAAATTAATTTTCAACGTAACGATCCAGTAAATGTATTGAACGTTGTCGCCCAAAACTGTGATGTCTTCGAATAACAAGCGCATACGACACCAAAATGTCCTTCCTTCCAGAGGGTGTGTATGTGTATGTGAGAATGAGACTTATCAAACCCATTTTCCACCCTCCAACCTTGGTGGAAATCGGTTGGGAAATGACCGGACGAAAACTTCCTATCCGCGACCAGTTTTTACGGGACACACGCGGACGTGTCGAGACGGAGATCCTATAAAAAGTGTATTTATTTTATCATTACTCCTGCCAGCATCGTTCAGCCTCTGTTTAGTCGAACATTGGTGTTGTTATTGGAGGGATTCTGAGGGATGGTTCGATGTGCTGAAATGTGATCCGATCAATAATGCTTTTCGTATGGCGTTAGCGTCCGGGGATTAGTGGACCCATCGTTACTTCTTTTTTTTCTCGCTCACTCTCTCTCGCTCTCTCTCTCTCACTCGATTCGATAAAGAGGAGACTACGTTACTACCTACGGAACTGCCTCACATTCCTTCGCAAAAGGACGCAAATGGACGTCTTGCCCATCCATCGTTACGCAATGGTGGTTCTTCCTTTTCCGCTTTGGACAACACACTCGCTCACTCGCTATTATTGTCGGCTCCTTCTCGTGGCTTTGCTGGTGTAGGATCCGGTTCCCGGTTTCTTCAAACCATTCTTCATATGGATCGCTTCATCAAGTTGACACGATTGGAATACATTTGCCACGTATCGATCCGTACGCTTTATAGCGCACCGTGTTTTTTTTCGGTGGGTCATTCATCCATTTCGCACTCGTTCGTGTCATGATGTGGAATGCGCATTCCACAGTACAAAGTGTCTTCAAGTCTTTCAACGAAGCAAAGGATAACGGATACGGCCTATTTCCTTTGACCCATCGCATAGCCAGTCGACCCGTGGAAAAGGAAAATCTAAAAAACGGCAGCTTGGAAACTGCGACAACTTCTGCGGGTTCTTGCTTGGTTTTCTAAGCTCCAATTTCCTTTCTGTTTCTTCTGTATAGAAATCACAGCAAAATAAATCGATCCCAGACTTCAACTCTGGGGCACGTGCCTTTTCCAAATTCTCACAATCTTTTACGGTATCGTTTACATGCCTGTGGGTAGCGATTGGGGGCCACTGGTCTGGATTTTGGGTTGTATGCTTCATTTCCTTTACCGGACAGTTGCTCCATTTTGTCCGTCGCGACACTGACACACTGGAAGAACATTACGCAACACCCAGCACGGCAATTCCCGTGTCCCGTGTTCGATAAAACCTTCGGGGCTATCCAATTACGATAGCAGATCTAAAGATTAAATTAGGCACGATGCTATCATTCCGTCGTCGGCTCTCTGGTTGCCGTTCTTCGCAACTTATGCTTTTATCCCATTTTGCTTGACTGCTTTTTTTCACGCACAAAAACAAACACATCATTAACCTAGTTCTTGCGAGAACAGGTTTACTTTGTAAGCATTTTTTTTAATGCATTTGTATGCTTAATTTTCAACAGAAAAAAATTACGTGGATTGAACGAACACGCCTCCCATCATAATCATGACGATGTACGATCATATGTAGCAGCATAATGTTAGACATCGAATCAACACTGTCTTTCGAGCTCTTCAACAGAAACACCACGAAACTCCAGTCAGTGCAAAACGATATCCAATTACCGAGTGGGAGCACACCGTATCCATCATAATTAATCTTGCCCAGTCGGAGTTTCCTGATGGTGTGGGTTGAAGTTTTTTTTTCTCTCTCTCTTTGATGTCCATGAGCATGATTTCAATGTAATCGTGTCAGCACAACGGTTGGCATCAAACAACAATCATTTCGTTTCCAGCAAATGGGTCCACTGATGATGTGGCCTTCCAATTGCCATTTCACACCCATACGTCTGCATGGTTTTTCTCGTCTTCTGTCTTGCGACAGATATGGGGGAAAAAATGAGCCGTTGCCTTGAGTGGAAAACAATACGTCCCACCGACCTAGCACTAGCTTTTAGTTGGATTAGATTTCTGTTTGCGAGCGTATGTGTGTGGTTTGTGCTTGCGTAAGCTGTTAGTACGGCGATAAACAGACGCTAATGGTTAAACAAATTGGGCGTAGAAGTTATTATTGCTCGCGGGAAAGCGGTTCAAAATTATTTCTATGAAAAGTATTGTAAACTGACTTATCGACAAGGCATCGTTCCTTGAAACGATTGAAACGAAAGCTCATCGGTATAGAATGTCCCAATGTCATATTACAGGTAAAGCTGAATACTAAATCTACCCTCAAGGCTCTTCATAAACACTTACAATCTGTATCAGAGCGATGAGTCTGTCTGTCACGTCGTAAACCTTGAGGATTATGAAAAGGTTCCATCGTAGACTCAGGACATGAATCTGCAGGTACTTCTATGAGTCAATTCAATTCTATCCATACGCTGAAAGCATCAAGAGATTTTCTTCAATTCTTTCTAATGCTGCAGATTCTCAACACGAGATCAAACTTGTAGTGTAAAACAAAAGCCCACAAAGCCCCATTTCTGCAAAGGATTTAGGACTGTATTTTAAGAAATTTTCAAAAGTTTACATAAATCGAGTAAAACATCGTAAGCAGCGCAATTTCGCTAGAAACTGATGTGTTGATCCAGTTATGACAATGGCTTCCAAAAATTCAATTAGGCGGACGGAGATGAAAAGAGGCTAAGCGACACTTCACTAACTTCAATTTTAGCTCAATATTGCAGCCAAAAAGATCCTGATAAACGAATTTAAAACTTGATGTTACATAAAAAAAGTTACATAACATGAAATCCCATTGAACTGAAACAATATAAAATACGCTTTTTAAATGCTATGTAATTTCGTACTCAAACTGAAGCCTTTTTGGAAAATTTGATATTTAAATAGTCAGTGTGGAAAAAAAATATTTTAAACGACTTGTAAAACATTTATTACGATTTATTTGACAGAAAAATCTCCAGTACTGATATAGTTAATAAAAAAACATGAATAACATAAACATAAAACAACATAAATAAATCATTATAATAATCATGGGTGTGTAATGATGGCTTAGAAAATAAAAAACACAATTGTGAACAATGCAGCAATATTTACCTCGAAGGCTGATATGTTTATACAATGCTTCGAATCCAACTGTACATACAATTCCGACTCATGTGAATAAATATATTGTCTTTTCCATCATTGTGTATCAATTCAATCAACATGTTTTTCCGAACGTTCTTGGTTATTTGTTTCGTTTTTGCCTTCCCAACTGGGAGTATTTCGCTTTTTTTTTTACTGCGAATCCTTTACTGTCCATTGTTCCATTCAGATGTAAATTATATTTGCTTTTCGAAACATTTCACCATGTGTGCATTATTCAGAAACGATAGCACAATCCGTAATCAAATTTCTTCGAATTTTCAAAATATACGGCAATGGTTCTGCTCCAAAGGTGGAAAACCCCCATAGCAATTTCCCCCCGGGAGGGAGGAAGGGATGGCAACACAGTTGCAGGTTGTCGACTTACCTTGGGCCAGCTTACACCGAACACATTCTTGCGAAAGAAGCAAAATTATTTCTCGTTTCGTTCACAGCGGAATTGGCCAGAATTGGTCCCCGTTCTTAGCCGATCCCGTGTGTTCGATGTTGCGTTTTTAGCCGTTACGCTCGTAGGGGAAGAAAACGCACCGATGCTTTTCGTGCGTATCACAATCTAGAAGCACGGCCAAACACAAATGGAGTGATTTCATCAAATTTCACCACTTCTTACAAACGAACTGCCAAGCAAGCGCTAAGCGATAGGATGAGCCTTTCATTTGTACACCCACAACGCACGCGGTACGCACAATTTACGCACTCACTCAACCATATATGTACACAAGCGCACACGCACCACGCACACACACACACACGCACGCACGCAAAGGGTGAAATGGTTGGACCCTTTTTCCAGCCAAGCTGAGCAAACCTAGCAAAAAGGAAATTAATTATTTCGATGAAATTTCAGCCTCAACCGCTCCCACCCGAAAGTGCGATCAAACGTTAATTGACGAAAAGCGCAAATCGTTTGCGGAGTGCCGTTTTCAAAAGGAACGACGGATTTTAGGATGAAACGCGTTAAAACACGGATACAAACTAGTTTGAAACGAGCAAGAGATTTACACTGCACCAAAACCACCCTCAGCACCATTAGATACTTCACCGAAACACATCTCACTTTTTAGGGGCAATTTTAAAGCCGCAACACAAATCACGCACGCTTCACAAATTCCAGATAGAACACACGTACACAACCTATAGATACACACACACATACATTAATACACAGCCCTACACACACACACAAACAGAGTGAAACTCACTCGCGCGTATAGGCGTCGGAGTTAAACTCCCCAAAAATTTTGTAATAAACCGTTTGTGTAATTGAATTCAAACTTTTGCCGTGACACGCTTGTGCTTAAAATTACGGAAAATTCCCCGTTGGCAAAATAGCGCTCCGAAAGACGTTTAGTACTTGGCCACCGTTGAAATGAAGACTCCACAAAAAAGGCAGCTGTTTTGCTCATCGAACATTTAAAATGCTTCTTCCACGGACAAAAGTGCTTTGCTTGATTTTTTTTTTAAGTTTTCTTTAATTGGATAATTAGGAACTGTCTTTTTTGATGAATTTAATTATACCTTTAATTACTTATTTATATACAACACACACACACACAGACACGGGCATTTATCCAAAGAAAGATTCCTTTTATTAGATCCTTTCACTTTCACGCTCATCATCGATCACGGGGAAGATGGCCCACTGGCACACTTAGATCGTATGTGCTTACCCACTAAACTGTAGCGACACTTAAAGAACACGAATCATACATACTAACACACACCCACACACACACACACGGTAGCCGTAAAACTCGAAGAATATTCCGCACACGCGCGCGCAAACACCTAACCTTAACCTGACTTGAGTGCGTGAACAAACTGGAGCACAGAGTTGGTGTGCGTTTTGTGTGCTTCACACGCGTATCCTGCTGCACGACTGACTGGCAAGGACGAACAATGCAACACCGCAAGCCACTGGATGCTGTGCGAATCCGAACGGCTTTCGGTTTCCGTCCTTCGCTTGTTGGATGCTGTACGAAAATGGGCGAAAAGCTCGTTACCGGGAACCGCCGCTCGGTTCGGTTATCGGAAGCTTTACGTTGGAGCTTTTCGTGCTCGAATTGTGCGCAAAAATAGCCGAAGCCGAACGAAGCGAAAAACAGCTGTCGTTGCCCTTAGCAACGCGTGGTTGCTACCCTGCTGCTGTTGAATGGGAACGGGGTGAAAACACATGAAATATCAAAATCATCAACCACCCGAGCAATTGGGGAAGGGAAGGTTTTGAGAACAGTTGGTTGTCCGTTATTCGCTTACGAGCTGGTTAATAATATACTTATGCTGCTGTTGTAGGATTTACGATCGACCCGAACCCATCATCAGCATCATTTGTTCCGCTACCTTTACACTTGCACATCACACAAACACATCCCTTTTTGCCTTGCCAAAAAAAGCAAGAAAACAGAAATGTTGGTGGTTGATGATGGTGGTGGTGGTGGTGGGTTGTAAAGTTTTTGGGAGGCAAAATAAAACCTAACCTCAACATACAGCTGGGTTGCATACGGTTTTGGGGGGTTGTTTTATACCGGGGAGGGTGGTTTTTCCTCTGATTATTACACACCGAAACCTCCCCACGGTTGGGTTGCGGGAAGTGGGCATGTTACATTGCAACGAAAGCATGGTAACGCGCTGCGACTGACGAGTACGATGCGTACCCACAAACCCGGTGACGGTGTTATTTTTATGAAATTATACTAAAAGCTACAGGCAGCTCCCGGTGGGTGTATGTAACCCCGTGTCCCCCCTTTTTCCCATTGGCGTAAACCTTCCCATACAGGCAAGCAGCAGCCCTTACCGCAAAACACGATATCGACATGGAAATTTTCTTCAAGCTTTGGTTTGCTACTTTCACTCTTTGGTGAAACGAACTTCCTGCAGTACCGACAGTCACTGTCCTGCGCTTCCAGGAGATGCCTTCATGCAGATGTTTTTCTTTAATTTTCTCATCATGTTTTTCTTTCCGGCCGTAGTTTCTTGCGAGTTCGAGTTACCGGGACCGTTCTTGCGTAGGTGGAAAATCAGCGTATTGTTTGGCTCCATTTACCAAAACCTGGGATGCTTTTGTGATGCTACCGGAAGATGATCGATTTGATATGGTTTTTTTTTCTCTCGTCTTCCGCCGTTGTGTGTTTGATGATGTTTTTCTCCTAAGAATAATGATGAGTTCGACTTTGACGGTGTAATGGGTTAGGTTTAATAAATATTTTATCAATTCTTCAATTCAATAGTTCGTACGCGTGTTTCACTGTATTTCAATAAAAAATATTGCTTCCATTCAGAAAGGAAAGAGAAAATTGAATTCAAATATGATATTCAACACCGTAAAAACCAACGAAGTGTGAATTAAAAAAATGATTACACAACGCATGTTGCTTTCAACGACATGGAATGGAAATCAGAGGAGGAAAGTGGTAACAAAAAACAGGTTGTAATCAAATATGTCACTTATCTCGGTACTCTTCTATATACTTCAAACTAACACTTGAAATGTTTCGATTAAATTAATGTGATGACGCAATAATAATTACACATTTCTCACTTACTATTAATAAGTGAAACCTTTTTTAGACGCTCTGTTTCAATCATTCCAAACAATTGAACAAAAATTCTACAAATTCAAGAATAATTAACTAAAGATTTTTCTGCTGTTCGTCGGAACATGGTGAAAGCTTACTAAATTGATATTATAGCATTTGTTTCATAGTTAAACTCGTGGTAAGACGGTGTATGCGTTTTAATGTATATAAATTAAGCAATATTTTAACGACTATTTGGTATTAAAAAATATCTTCACCTTCTTTAACATTTTTTTTTTCATTATTTGGCATTTTTTCAACAACAACTGTAGCATCTACTGCCAAAAACCTAACAAAAAAAGAAATACTATTTCCATTTAGTCGTGCAAAATTCAATACGGAAAGCCCTGTATAAATGTTCTCCGCTGCGAAATATTTCAATTCAAATCTTTCGTTCATTGAAATATTTCAACAACAATGAATGTAACCGTTTGTTTTTTGCATTGTTTAAATTCCAGCCAATTTTTTGGCTTTTTGATATGGTTTTATTACGGGGAAAAGGTTTTTGCGCGATATGAAAGAATTCCCAAACACAACTCCACTCAGCCAACAACAATAAGCAATCATTGTAAATGCCAAATTTGTCTGGGAACTGCTTTGGTATTCTACCCTTTGTGAGGAAAAGTGTAATTTTGAAGCGAATTGTACAACGAGTATATAATGCTTGGCCAGGGTAACATTCGTTACAGAACTGTTTGTTATATTAAACTATACAGCAGATCAAAATGACCAAAACGTTGTTGTTAATGTGTGCCGTCCTTGTTGGCGTATTGCTCCTGTCTAACAGCCCACCAGTGCAAAGTCATCTGCAAAATTGCACCATCGTTAATACAACTACGGTAATCGATAATTATATTTGTTTGTTTCTCTAAATTGTATTCTACTACTTTGTGCTGATTTCTCCTTTCTTCCTTTCTCTAGGTGTATTGCACAGTTAGCAACAGTAGTAGTTATTCGCATCGACACCGAAACCGAGCTTTTTCCACAATAATCAAAGCTTTATCCACACCATTGCAGATTGATCAAGCGCAACAAACTAATTAAAACAAAGGATCCGCCATTCTAAAATCACTATGCAACATAAACAATGCTTTAGTATCATTCGCAATCTTTAGTCAGCTTCTCCATCTTTAGCCACATGCCACCCTTCGGCGAGAGAATAGTGTTCGTAATGTCAAACTTCATTGGAATTGGAGTTTTGGAGCAGCAAGCAAATCGAAAGCTTGTAAGCAGATGTATCAATCCAATGCGTGCCTGCATCATTCCAAATCGCAGTCCCACACAAATTCTCGGACCCTCACCAAACGGTGTCCAGGCGTACGGATGGCGCTTCGCTTCCTGCTCCGGAGTAAACCGATCCGGATCGAATCGTTCTGGATTGGGGAAGTGTTCCGCATCACGGTGAATGCCTAGTACGGGAATCATGACGGATGTACCACGTTCTAAGATTGAGTTGGTCCCTGGTACAAGGTAATCCTTTGCCGTGATGCGAAAATGTACCGATACTGGTGGATACTTTCGAAGACACTCTGTAAAACACGAATAACGCATATTGTAAGACACTGCAATAAAGATTAGTTATGGTTCTAACCTTTCAACACTCGATCCAAATAGTCCATCTCCAACGCAGCTTCGTACGTTAGCTCTCCACCATATCGATCAAGGACTTCTTTAACACAGTTTCTCGCTTGTTCTTGTATTTCTGGATTCAACGCCAGCTCATACAACGTAAAGGTCATCAGTGAGGAAGATGTTTCGAAACCGGCCAAAAAGAACACAAACGCTTGGGCAGCAATTTCATTAGTCGTTAGCGTACCGTCGTCCGACTTTGTCTCCTTATCGCTGCGCATCCGGATAAGGATGTCCATAAAATCGTTGCGCTGTACATTATTTTCCACCCTATGCTTGATCGTATCTCGCACAACTTTCATAAAGAAGTCCGACACTTCCGGAACAATCAACTTTATGCCCACCATTTTGGCGACACTTGGAAAAGCATTCATGAGCAATTGCTGTAAGGTTCCACGGGTGCGTGTAAAGATCTTCCTTCCCATCACACGGAACTTCGCATCCGGATCACGCATACTGTTACACTCGATACCGAACGCACACGTCCCGATAATATCCGTCGTAAAGCGGGCTAGCACATCCTTTAGCTCCTGTTCCCCTTGCTGTTGTATAGTGTCCTCCATATAGTTCTTAAACTGTTTCCCAGCTGCCACGATCGTCGGAAACATCATCTTCATCTTGCCGGATGTGAACGTTGGGGAGATCTTGTTTCGCAAATGTTTCCACTTCTGTCCCTCCAGATTGAACAGATGAGCTGACATTGGGTCATGCTTTTCGTTGTAGTACGTACCACGGTCATGAAAGTACTGGAAATCCTTCACAAATACACACTTGATCAGTTCCAGATCGGTGATCAAGGCAACTGGTTTAGTGAACAGGTATATTCCACTAAATGGGTGCTTTCCCTTGAGCTCGTTGTAAAGTTGGTGGATCTTTTCTCCGATGTGACAAACTTTGCCCACTTCTCGCGCATCACCGAATAACAGTTCCGGCTTTAGCTGTGGTACGTTACGCTCGGTCCAGTACTGAAATCTTCGTACAAGTATCAGATAAAGTATTATGCACAGCATCCCCAAAGTTATTGCAACATCCATGAATTCCATTTTGCTTAATGATCCAAGAATTGAACACGTTCCGCGAATAATCGTAACTTGTAGCACTTGCAATGGTTCACTTGCCACTGAGATGCTTGAAATCGGAAAATTACACGCTGTCTGTCATGTGCATTAGACATCTTTAAAGAGTGTTGTTATCAGTTTGAGTATATACTTGATATATACTTGACAACTGTTAAGAAGCGCACCGACAAAACCAGTGCACGACAATCGACTATGCCCTTGAAAACGTAGCCATAAAAATATTTCAAATTTATTTATTAAATTTGAATGTTCTATTTATTATTAATATTAATAGCTTGTTATCTTAAACACATACTTTTACTTGTAGCATTTTTGCTTTTAAATATATTAACGTCTACTTCTTTTCCTGGCGGAGTTTCAAATTATTACTAAAGTCGTAACATTCTACCCAAACCTCATGTGCTCAGCTTTTCCACCTTCAACCACAATCCACCCTGAGGCGATAGAATAAAACTCTTGACGTCTAACTTCATCGGTACCATAGTTTTAGCACCCGGTACAAATCGAAATCCCGTTAGCAAGTAGGCCAATCCGATACGCGCCTGCATCATCCCGAACCGCAGTCCCACACAAATTCTCGGACCCTCACCAAAAGGTGTCCAGGCGTACGGATGGCGCTTCGCTTCCTCTTCCGGAGTAAACCGATCCGGATCGAACAGGTCCGGATTGGGGAAATGCTCCGGATCTCGGTGTATTGCGTACACGGGCACCATGACGGAGGTACCCGCTTCAAGCACTGTCTTAGTACCGGGCACCTGATATTCCTTGGAAGTTGTACGGAAATGTACTGGAACCGGTGGATACTTTCGAAGGCTCTCTGTGTGATAAGAAAACAAAAAACAAGTTAACAATCTCGCTAGAAAAATTTACATGTCTGAGTTAAGGCCCTATCATCTCTACTCACCTTTCAGTATCTGGTCTAAATAGTGCATCTCCATGACAGCATCATATGTTAGCTCTCCGTTGTGCCGCTCGAGCACCTCCTTGACACAACGTCTTCCCTTATCTTGCACGTCCTGATTTAACGCCAGCTCATACAAGGTAAATGTCAACAAGGTAGAAGATGTCTCGAATCCCGCCAAAAAGAACACAAACGCTTGGGCAGCAATTTCATTAGTCGTTAGCGTACCGTCGTCCGACTTTGTCTCCTTATCACTGCGCATTCGGATAAGAATGTCCATAAAATCGTTACGCTGCACATTGTTTTCCACTCTGTACTTGATCGTATCTCGTACAGCTTTCATAAAGAAGTCCGACACCTCCGGATCGAGGGTACGCAAACCAATCAGCTTGGCAAGTCGTGGCATCGAGTTGATCACCAAACTCTTCACTTTTCCTCGGGGACGGGCAAAGATCTTCCTGCCCATCACACGGAACTCCGCATCCGGATTGCTCATACTGTTACACTCGATACCGAACGCACACATACCGATCACATCCGTCGTGAAACGCGCCATTACATCCTTCAGCTCAAAGTCTACCTGCTCGTGAACGGTTTCCTCCATAAAGTCCTTAAACTGCTTACCAGCCGCAATGATCGTTGGGAACATCATCTTCATCTTGCCGGACGTGAACGTTGGCGAGAGCTTGTTACGTAGATTTTTCCACTTCTGGCCCTCAATATTAAACAGATGAGCCGTTAGTGGGTCATGCTTCTCGTTGTAATAAGTTCCCCGATCGTGGAAGTACTGGAAATCCTTCACAAACACACACTTCAACAGCTCCAGATCAGTAATCAGGGCTACTGGTTTGAAGAATAGATAAACTCCCACCAGTGGATGCTTTCCCTTCAGCTCGTTATAAATCTCCCGAAACTTATCCGCCAAATGAATCGTTTGGCTCACCTCACGAACATTTCCAAATACCAATTCCGGCTTCGACTGCGGTACATTACGATTGGTCCAGTACTGGAATCGCCTGTCGATCAACAAATACACTCCAAAGCAAACCATCACTACCGAGATCAAAATGTCTAGCGGCTCCATAATGGCTGGTTTAGTTTTCGTTTTTTTGTGGCGTTGAACTTGTTATCTGCTACAATAACCGGAAATGTAATTACCGCTCCCCTTTTCTTTTATTTTTTATTGCATCACTACTACAAAACTCAACAATCAACCGGGCACGATGACAGATGGATCTCGACTGCTAAACACTCATCCAATTGTGGGTCACTTTATAGCGCATCTCTTGCTTGTTGCAATACGCCATACTCACGCTCCACCGTGATCAGCATGTTTCGTTATCGCCGGCGTATAGCTTGCGAGAGCATCCAGACCACTAAATTTTATTTGCGCGAGACTTACGGTGAAGTAAATATACGAGAGTACGATTCTGATTCACAGTGCCACCATTCACCATGACAATGCATTTCACAGAATACAATAACGACCAGGAGCAACGTGATAGTGAGCATGAGATGAAACAGCTTAAAGATGTTACAACTTAACGGGTGATAGAAATTAAAATCATCACAGCTTTATCTTATGAAAAGAAGAAATGCTTAACGTTGTATGCGTTGTCAAATTATGTTTCAAAAAAATACTTCGCACCTTCTTGTATCATAATTTTGGACCGAAAAATATGGTTGTACTATCGCTCTTACAAGAATCCAAGAGATGGTCACATATGCCCAACAAGCCCACCAGTGTAACAGATAGCTTACAAGCAGCTCATATAAGTCTCTCAAATAAGTAATTCCTCATCTCCAACATTATTAAACATTTTTCGGGTTTTTTGAGACTAAATATTGATTGAACCACATTCTCTGTTCTTTTTTCAAAATATTGATAGAAAATATCACTAACATAACATAGAAAGTGTTTCAATATGGGTAAATATAAAGGAACATTATAATTTGCCTCTGCTAATAGGAAGTCTAGGAGAATAACATTTACCATCCTACATTCAGCGTGTTATCGTCTTTTAAACGGTTTATAAATTTTATTAAAGAAATATGAGAAGAGGTTTTATAATGCTATGCCCAGATAGCACAACATACCGCAATAGATATAGCATTAATTGAACCATAACTTCTCACAAACATGACTTTAGAGTAATTAAACAATGCGCAAGATTAAAGTACTTATCTGAGTACAACAACATTGCATTCGTCCATTTTTTTTCGCTCCCAGATATAAGACAACCGAAGCACAATTAGGCTTAAAATAGTCAAATATCGTTGTAGCTTATAAGTCTGATATAATTTAAACAGTCATTTATATTTGGTAATCTCTTTCAACAGATAACATTTAATCCTACTTGCTAAGCAGATCTTAACGGCTAAATGACTAGAATGGCTTATATCTTATCCACCTTCAGCCACAGTCCTCCCTTCGGTGCCATAATGAAGCTCTCCGTAGAAAGCTCCATCGGAATGACAGTTTTCGTGCTCGGTGCAAACTGAAAACCATCCAACAGATACGCCAGTCCAATACGAGCCTGCATCATACCGAACCGTAACCCAACACATATCCTCGGACCCTCGCCGAAAGGTGTCCAGGCGTACGGATGACGTTTAGCTTCCTGTTCCGGACTGAAACGCTCCGGATCGTACCGTTCTGGGTCGGGAAATACTGCCGGATCGTGGTGAATGGCGTGCACGGGAACCATAACAGCTGTACCGGCTTCCAGCACTGATTTAGTACCGGGCACTTGATAGTCTTTGGATGCAACACGGAAGTGCACGGGAACGGGTGGATATTTGCGAAGTGATTCTGTAAAGTCGAAAAAGAAATCCCGTTGAGATCATAAGAATCTCGAAATGATGCACATGATAATATCACTTACCATTCAGAATCTGATCAAGGTACTTCATATCGACGACTGCATCGTAGCTCATTTCCCCGTTGTGTTTCTTCAGCACCTCCCTCACACACTTTCGTCCCTGCTCCTGTACCTCAGGGTTCAGCGCCAACTCGTACAGCGTCCAGGTGAGCAACGTGGACGATGTTTCAAACCCGGCCAGGAAGAACACAAACGCTTGGGCCGCAATTTCATTGAACGTTAGCGACTCATCATCCGACTTCGTTTCGTCCTTGCTCATCATCGTGATCAGCAAGTCGACGAAATCGTTCCGCTTCACCTTGTTCGCCACACGGTAGTTGATCGTGTCCCGTACGGCGTTCATGAAGAAGTCGGACACGTCCTGGTCGGTTTGCTTCATACGCAACATCTTCGCCAGGGATGGCATTCCGTTCATCAGCATCGTCTTGAAGGTACCGGGTGAGATCTCGAAGATCTTTCTGCCCATCGCACGGAACTCCGCATCCGGATTGCGCATACTGTTACACTCGATACCGAACGCACACATACCGATCACATCCGTCGTGAAACGGGCCAACAAATCTTTAAGCTCGAACACATTCTCTCGCTTCACCGTTTCCTCCATAAAGTCCTTAAACTGCTCACCAGCCGTTACGATCGTTGGGAACATCATCTTCATCTTGCCGGACGTGAACGTTGGCGAGAGTTTGTTGCGTAGCGAGCGCCACTTTTGTCCCTCCAGATTGAACAGATGTGCTGACAGCGGATCATCACGTTCATTGTAAAAAGTACCCCGATCGTGGAAGTACTGGAAATCCTTCACAAACACACACTTCAACAGTTCCAGATCGGTGATCAGGGCTACCGGTTTCACAAACTGATAGATACCAGCAAACGGATGCTTTCCTTTGTTTTCATCATAAATTTTCTTCATCGGCACCGTGATGTGTTCCTTCGTTCCGACCTTGCCGAAATTTCCCAGCAACAGCTCACCCTTCGGTCCGGGCACGTCACGATCCTTCCAATAGGATCGTTTCCGATCGAGATAGTAATACAAACCGGCAACCAGTGCCGCCACCAGGAACGTAAAATCGAACAAACTCAACATTTTCACCAAGACCTAACACGTTCGATTGATTAAAGTGTTCACCGCAAACTGTTGACTGTGTCTTCCCCAACCGGTTCTCTTTATAGGCGAGATTTGACGCCAATATAGATTCTCTTCCGTGTGAATTGGTATCTCTAGCTTCCAAATCTTATCGCCCTTTTCTGCGCCTTCATTCCATTCCGTGTGTGTCAGGATGAGTTGACTATTTTCTGCCTCGTGGTTGCACCCTAAAGCACGCGTGTGTACTTAATAAAAAAGCATGCCCACACCGAGACCGCGCGAGGTGTAATCCATCGAAGTGTGATGAGTGTTGGTTTTGACACACGCAAAAAAACGAAGATAAGATTAAGAAGAACACTTCAATTCATTGAAACGGAATAAAGGCAACGAAAGGGTAGGTGAGACACGATGACATAAGCATAAATCCAGCAATGAGTCGAATGGGTCCCATGAGCCTGGGCAAAACGGTGGCTGGGGGTTGATTATTAGAATGTGCCAAACAATGTGTAAACATGAGAGGAAACATGTTTGTTTGGACGCGAAATTTGGCAGCGAATATGGGGATGGAATGTATCGTTTTGTACCAAAACAAACAACTTGTACGCGCAATACAGATGAGTAAGGTTGAAAATTATTTATTTTTTTTTTTGTATAAAACGAATTCTTTTTTTCAGATTTCTCAATGATACATTTTCATTACCAAGAATAACGAAACTTTGTGAAAAAGGTTCAAAAATTACATATTTTCTGTTGGAGATGTCTCTCGTAGAACGTTCGATGGTGATCGAAAGTAATGATCGAGACCACGATCGTTGTCTCAGTTCTCATCAAGAGTGATCTCTCTTGCGCGTATCGGGACCGAATGGAGCAACTTTTAAATCTCCGACACATCTCGGAGTGGCAAGATATATTGACGGTTGTCATAACCGCAAGGTTACGATCGATGGGGCACGTGACGAGAATGCCGTACTCATGCCCCACCACGAAGATGCTCGTCAGCGACTCGTTCGGCACGAGACGTAGAAGAAAACAGCGTGCACGATGACTGGATCAAGTGCAGTCGAACCTGTCGGAGATCGGATGCAGGTGTGGCAGGAGGACTGCAACCCTAGTCCGAGTTTCCTGGAAACTGGTTGGAGACCTGGCCATATTTTCGCGACGTGCACAACTCTGTAATTAGGGCTTTCGCGAATTTGAAAATTGAATTGAAATGAAAAATTCATACGATGTCTTATAGTTATGTTACTGACTGTAGTACGAATGATAATCGTACCAACGTTGTACTCTAGCCAACAAACCATTCTTCAGAACTAATGCAACAAACCAAAAGAACAAAGTAATCACTTTTCGTTTTAAAAACCGAAATTAACGCTACAACACAACATGACCAGCGCTTACAAAGGTTTCAGTGTACATTTGTTGCGGTTTGCGCCGGCGCAGTCATGCGTCGCAAAACGAATGCGCGTAAAAATCTTCCATTGTGTAGTCACTATGGCTGATGTGTAGAAGCACTCTCCATATCCAACAGCCCGGCTAGCTCAGTCGGTAGAGCATGAGACTCTTAATCTCAGGGTCGTGGGTTCGAGCCCCACGTTGGGCGTTCGAAACTATATTTTTAATAACAATAATAATATATTTATTAATTAACGGACCCAAAAAACCCACTCGACAGCGTTTACAACAGATACCAGACGAGGTTTTCAACATATAAATTTATCTCTCCGCATTTTACATCACATTAGCAAAATACATCTAAATGAGAGCAGATAAATTTGCATTATCACTGAATTGCATTCAACTACACTTGGGTGATTCGTTTGTTAAATCCATTTCATCATTCTGTCTGCTGCTCACTGCTCTCGAGCATCTCAGCGATAATAGGCCGCCAGTAAACGATTATTTTACACGACGCGATTTTACGGTGCATTCGTTCTAGGCTGCAGCAGAGTGTTTGTTCCCACTCAAATCTACATGTAACGATTACCGCTAAAAACCATCATACAAACCTGTCCCCGATTAGATAGCGTGGCGGGGAAGCATCTGACGCCGCCTCTGACAGGAAATGTGTTAAAAAAAGGCACCTTACCAGATGATAATAGTGCCCCCGGTACAAGCTTTTAATTACACACCTAACATTACCGAGTCATGCTTGTGTCGCGAAAGTATCGTAGAACAGATATTCTAACCATCGGACCAGTATCTCTCCAACAGTCAAGCGTACAGCATCACAAGATGTGGATTAACTTGCTCGTATTAGTGCTTCTGGTGGCAGTTTTTTGGGTTTGGCAACGATTTTCCTACTGGAAACGGCGCAATATCCCGTACATTACACCATCGTTTCCCCAGGGAAATTTGACCGGCGTTGGCAAGAAGCGCCACATGTCGGCAATACTCCAAAATTGCTACAAACAGCTAAAAAGTTCTGGTCAATCATACGGTGGTGTTTACTTCTTCATCAATCCCGTTGCGTTGCTCATTGATCCGGAACTTATAAAGGTGGTTTTGGTGAAAGATTTCCCATACTTTCACGATCGTAACCTTTATTACAACGAGCGCGATGACCCACTGTCGCACCATCTTGTCGCCATGGAGGGAACTAAGTGGAGGAACCTGAGAGCGAAGCTAACTCCCACCTTCACGTCGGGCAAAATGAAACTGATGTTCTCCACTGTGACGGCTGTAGCAGAAGAGTTTCACAAGTGTATGGCGGAAGAGATCAGACACAGCTCCGTGGTGGAGATGAAGGATCTACTGGCACGCTTTACCACCGACGTGATTGGTTCGGTTGCGTTCGGACTCGAGTGCAACAGTTTGCAAGATCCCGATGCAGAGTTCCGTGTGATGGGACGCAAAGTATTCCAATTGTCACCCTATCGGGCGCTCAAGCTGTTTCTAGCTGCACAATTCCCGCATATAGCGCGAGCATTTCACGTAACCCTAACGCTCCCGGACGTAGCGAAATTTTTTACGGGTGTCGTAAACGACACAATCCACTTTCGGAAAACCAATAATGTGCAACGAAATGATTTTATGACACTGCTAATGAAGATACTGAAGGAACAGGAGGAGCGTGGATCAATCGATGATGGGCAGAAAGATCATCTCACACTGGACGATATTGCGGCGCAAGCGTTTGTGTTTTTCCTGGCCGGCTTTGAAACGTCCTCCACAGCGATGTCGTTCTGTTTGTACGAGTTGGCTCTTCACCAGGATCTGCAGGATAAGGCCCGACAGAACATTACGGAGGTGCTGAAGAAGTATGACTCTATTAGTTACGAAGCATTACATGAGATGAAGTACATCGATATGTGCATCAATGGTAAGTCTGATAAGGAGTAGTAGCATTGGTTATATGTACTACAAACAATTTTATTTCAGAATCTCTTCGAAAGTATCCACCAGCGACTACCCTTACTCGTAGAGTTGAGAAGAATTATCGTGTGCCCGGTACTGATCAAGTGCTGCAAAAAGGCATCATGGTTGCTATACCTGTTTACGCCCTCCAACACGATCCGGACCATTTCCCTAATCCGGAACGTTTCGATCCCGAGCGATTTACACCGGAACAGAGTGAAAAGCGGCATCCGTTCACTTTCCTTCCTTTCGGCGAGGGACCACGAGTATGTATTGGACTTCGGTTCGGCATGGTACAGGCACGGATTGGATTGGTATATCTCCTGAAGCATTTCCGTTTTACGCTCGCAACGGACAAAACAAGTGTTCCGTTAAAGATTTCGCCATCCAGTACCATTCTGACAATCGACGGGGGACTATGGTTAAATGTGGAAAAGTTGTAAAACGGGCTATAAAACCACCGGAAAATAGTGAGGCGAATTTCTTTAGACACGAAATAAAGCTTATTAGTGAATAAACAATAAAAGACAGCAATAATTTTAGATTGGTTGGGAAGAACTACTCTTTAATTTATTTCAATACAAAAGATATAAAATTTGCGAGATTTTCTAGCCCATATAAAGTACGTTGTACAAGAATCTGTGCTTCTGTAGTGAATCATTACGCCCGAAAGTATGCAATTACTGTTTGAAAAAAATGCTTTAAACTATCTACGGGAAAATATTATAATCTAATAAAGCTTTGACATTTTTTGGGCAGTATCAATTGTTTTAAAAAGTTTTGAATGAAAACATAATTCACATAATTTACGACATGAGGTTGCACTAGCCTGACATTTTGTTCCTTTACTTTTCATTTGCGATTCATAGAACAAACCACCACAATCAACCGAGAGGTCGATGACGTAATATCTTACCCTTTATCTACCCCTCAACGTGGTCAAAGCCGGACCTTAACTGCCATTCATCCCCCGAACAAATTATTGTTTACGCTACCATTTGCAAATGTATACGTTTCAGTCGCAGCGCGGCTTATATTGTATTACAGTGATGCTCAAAAAAAGGCATGTTACTGGTTTATTAGCTAGCAATGCAGATACACTCACACAACATGACGAAAGCTCTGCATACCTTTTAGGGAAAATTGCCTTATCAAGCGATAAAGAAATTCACATCACAATCACATTTGTTTTAAACAATATTCCCTGATTGTGCCTGTCTTAGAATTTGTTTACGAACTTATCTTATCATGGAACTTCCTAAAATGGCATCATATAATCTCAATCGTAGACATGCCATAGCACCCTACCGGTTGTATCTGGATCGGGTTAAAGCAATATATTAAGGAGATATATTCAATGAGAAGCTTAAACAAGGGTTTGTTCCGTTTCTTAACAATGAAAAACTACATATATTGGACCGTTTTCATGTGAAAGTATCAATTAGATATGGATAAGTGTAAGTATATTCTGTTAAAAAAATCATAAATAAATTGTTATATTTTCAAAACAATAAAATCTAAAAGATATTATAGGTACTTAAACATTTTCTAATTTGCATGTTTATTTGCCATTAATTAAAACCTGTCAACACGTTGAATAATTAATCGGATCAATTCATTCAAGTAAAAAACGTAAAACAATATCCACTACAGTTTGTTCACCTTCAACCACAAACCATCCCTCGGTGCTAACATAAAAGAGTTGGTAACGAACTTCATCGGGACGGAGGTTTTCTCATACGACGTAAAGCTAAAGCCCTGTAACAGATAGGCTAACCCAATTCGTGCCTGCATCATGCCGAACCGTAATCCAATGCAAACTCTCGGACCTTCGCCAAACGGAATCCAAGCAAAGGGATGGCGCTTCGCTTCTTCTTCTGGACTGAATCGTTCTGGATCGAACTTTTCCGGCTCGGGAAATATATCTGGATCACGCTGAATGGCAAAGGTGGGAGTCAAAATCATTGTACCCGCCTCGATGACGGAGTCCGTATTCGGTACACGATAGTCCTGAGCCGCCGTTCGGAAATGCATCGGAACTGGAGGATACTTGCGCAAGGACTCTGGAATAAAAAAATAGCATTACAGTTATAAAAATAACTTTAACTCATATTATGGGATTTGTACCCTTTAAGATTTGATCCAAGTATTTCATGTCCAGAATAGCCTCGTACGTCATTTCTCCGTTATGTTTCTCCAGAATCTCCTTCACACACTTACGACCCTTCTCCTGTATCTCGGGATTAAGTGCCAGCTCGTACAACGTCCAGGTCAGAAGGGTAGAGGACGTTTCGAAGCCGGCGAAGAAGAACACAAACGCTTGTGCAGCTACTTCGTTGAATGTGAGCGATTCCTCCGGGTTTTCCGTATTCTGAAGCATGCGAATCATAAGGTCCATGAAGTCATTTCGCTGTATACTGTTCTTCACCCGATAGTCGATAGTGTCCTTGACTACTTTAAGGAAGAAAGTTGACACTTCCTTATCAATCAGTCTGATGCCCATCATCCGACTCAGTTTGGTTGAAAACTGTACCATTAAGTTTACGAACTGCGATGGTTGTCGATCAATAAACTGTTTTCCCATCGCTCGGAACTCTGCATTGGGGTCACGCATACTGTTACACTCGATGCCGAACGCACACGTCCCGATTACATCCGTCGTAAAACGGGCCATAATATCTTTCATCTCGAGCTCACTGTTCTTCTGGACATTTTCGTCCATGAATTCCTTCAACTGCTTACCAGCTGCCACAACCGTCGGAAACATCATCTTCATCTTACCGGACGTGAATGTGGGCGTCAGCTTGTTTCGAAGGTTTTTCCACTTTTGTCCCTCCAAATTGAACAAATGCGCTGTCAGAGGATCATCCTTCTCGTTGTAGTACGTGCCACGATCGTGGAAGTACTGGAAGTCCCTTACGAAGATTGATTTCACCAACTCCAGATCCGTCGGTAATACAATCGGTGATACTAACATGTACAATCCCATGAATGGATGTTTACCCTTGTATGTGGTATAATACTGTTGCAGGTATTCGGTGAAGTGTATCTTTGTTCCAGTGTCTTTAAAACTGCCGAAGAAAAATGCCGGACTGGGATGAGGTACGTTACGATCTTTCCAGTAGGATTGTTTTCGTTTGACCAAGTACACGAGCCCACCCAATAGGGCCACAAGCGCTACGAGTATTTCTACAAAGAGGAACCACATTTTAACTTGCGACTCCAATGCCGTGCGAAGCAAGACTAATTGACAGTATGGCAAGAGGCGCAGATTATGTTATACGTTAGCATCGCGATCTTGGTGTTGGTGTGTTCGATTAACACGATGGCGAAGCGACGTAAACTGTGTTTCTAAAGTGATGTTCTAACCGCTAAATATAGAAAAAAATGCATCGCGCCTATACATTGATAAGGTAAATTGAATATCTGGCAATGTTACGTATGACTGCATACATTCAAAAGCGAATCGTTAAAACATGCGTTTTTTTGTGTAGAATATGCTCGCGCGCGAACAAGTTTGTTTACTCGAATTCGCTCTTCATTTACCCCTTCCTGTAAATCTGTTGAAATTTTTTTTTCTCTCTCTCTCTCTTTTTTAAAGGGCAATAACCAGCATGTTTTATGTACAGACAATGCTCCAAGTAATGCTCTTCTGAGGTCATTACGCATCACCGAAAACGACACCTGAGAAACGCTCGAACGGATCTTAAAACTGCATGCTTTTACATTAATATCACAAAGAGAGATGATCCTCTTTGAAAACAGATAGTAGGATATCACCATGGCCATCAATGAAGAGGTCCTTTAATTTCTTCAATATCCTTCTATTACTGTGAATATAATGGTTTACAAATAAACGTGAATAAACATGATCTACTTCAATTACAATTTATTAACCTTTAACCACAAGCCATCCTTTGGTGATAAGAAAATATTGTTTTGAATAAACTTCTTGGGGACGGAGGTTTTCTCATACGGCGTAAAGCTAAAGCCCTGTAACAGATAGGCTAATCCAATTCGTGCCTGCATCATGCCAAACCGTAACCCAATGCAAACTCTCGGACCTTCGCCAAACGGAATCCAAGCAAAGGGATGGCGCTTCGCTTCTTCTGCTGGACTGAATCGTTCTGGATCGAACTTTTCCGGCTCGGGAAATATATCTGGATCACGCTGAATGGCGAATATGGGAATCAATACTCGCGTGCCGGCCTCGATGATGGAGTCCGTGTTCGGTACACGATAATCCTGAGTTGTCATTCGGAAATGCATCGGAACTGGGGGATACTTGCGCAAGGTTTCTGGAAGATCAACAGAAAAATCAGTTACAAGTATAGCTACCAGTCATTTTTATAGGGTTTATACCGTTTAAAATTTGATCCAAGTATTTCATGTCCAGAATAGCCTCGTACGTCATTTCTCCGTTATGTTTCTCCAGAATCTCCTTCACACACTTACGACCCTTCTCCTGTATCTCGGGATTAAGTGCCAGCTCGTACAACGTCCAGGTCAGAAGGGTAGAGGACGTTTCGAAGCCGGCGAAGAAGAACACAAACGCTTGTGCAGCTACTTCGTTGAATGTGAGCGATTCTTCCGGGTTTTCCGAATTCTGAAGCATGCGAATCATAAGGTCCATGAAGTCATTGCGCTGTATACTGTTCTTCACCCGATAGTCTATAGTGTCCTTGACTACTTTAAGGAAGAAGGTTGACACTTCCTTATCAATCAGTCTGATCCCGATCATCCGACTCAACTTTGGAGAAACCTGAATCATTAAATTTACGAACTGCGATGGAGGTCTATCCACAAACTGTTTTCCCATCGCTCGGAACTCTGCATTGGGGTCACGCATACTGTTACACTCGATACCGAACGCACACGTCCCGATTACATCCGTCGTAAAGCGGGCCATAATATCTTTCATCTCGAGCTCACTGTTCTTCTGGACATTTTCATCCATGAATTCCTTCAACTGTTTACCAGCTGCCACAACCGTCGGAAACATCATCTTCATCTTACCGGACGTGAATGTGGGCGACAATTTATTTCGTAGGTTTTTCCATCTTTGACCCTCCAAATTAGACAGATGAGCTGTCAGTGGGTCATGCTTTTCGTTATGGTACGTACCACGATCGTGGAAGTACTGGAAGTCTCGTACCAAGATTGATTTTACCAGTTCCAGATCAGTTACAATGACAACAGGAGATACTAGCATGTAAACGCCCATGAATGGATGTTTAGCTTTGTACGTGGTATAATACTGTTCCAGATAGTCCGAGAAGTGCACCTTAGAGAATGCATCTTTAAAACTGCCGATGAGAAACGTGGGACTGGGATGAGGTACGTTACGATCTTTCCAGTAGGATTGCTTCCGTACGATGAAGTATACTAGTGCCCCTAATAGCACCAGCACTGCAACAAAAACTTCCATAGAGAGGAACCACATCTTTGCAAACTTAATAACCACCGTTCAACACAAGACTGATCGTAAAAGCGAAAACAGTCGCATATTACTTTATTTACCGGAATCTTCAAATTCGTGTTGGTGTGTTCAAGTCACACGATGACAAAGCGATACATGCCGTGTTTATTGAGCACGATTTCGTTTTACACCGAATATGGTAAAAGAAATCCATCGAATGTGGCTGCACAGTGATAAGATATGTGGAACGGTTGGTACAGTGCGCTGCCAAAAAAAAGTTCCTGAAGTAAATAAAATTACTACCAAGACACAGTAACCAAAATCGGGGGTTTTTTTTTAGTAAACTGTGAACTGTACGGAAAGATTGTGTAAACATAGAGTTTTGCAAGGTACAAGTCTAGAATATAGTCCCGACTCAGTTTTTGGAATATCGTGACTCCATTTTCGATTATCAAAATCAAATCTGAAATTCTTTACTTGAAGAATGCAGTGGAGAGATCAACGTAGATCATATTCGTTTTGAGGCTCAAGATGACGCATTATGTGAGCTAATGATTTGAATTATGAGTGGCTTAATAATTCGTTCTATGTATGGGTAACACAATACCAATCGAAACTCCCATATGTTACTCTTTCGCTATGCTCCAGGTCTTTTTTCATTCATTTTTGCACCCCACAAATGTTTGTTTATGTTGAGTATATGATAGTATGTGTAGTATCCCACACAGGGCCGTAAATAGGTTTGGCGATAAATTACAGTGCCGCTCACAAAAAGAGCGTGCCTGCCAGCGATATATTATACAACATAGAACCAAGAATATATATTTGAATACATATGTGTATTTTTGTTTTATTATTTATTAAAGACGGATTTACAAAATGGTGAATTAAGCGATCATTCTGAAAGGAATACAAATGTTATAATTTTAGTATTTTTTCTCTAATACTTAATGTTGCTGCAGGATGCATTGGTATTTTGCCCAACATATTTGAAACTTTACTGATCTGCAGTAATTGGGCAATATAATCAATTACCAGTTTTCACAGTTTGTTCACTTTCAACCACAAACCATCCTTTGGTGATAACAAAATATTATTCGTAACAAACTTCATCGGGACGGAGGTTTTTTCATACGGAGCAAAGCTAAAGCCCTGCAACAGATAGGCCAGTCCGATCCGTGCCTGCATCATGCCGAACCGTAACCCAATGCAAACTCTCGGACCTTCGCCAAACGGAATCCAAGCGAAGGGATGGCGCTTCGCTTCTTCTTCTGGACTGAATCGTTCTGGATCGAACTTTTCCGGCTCGGGAAATATATCTGGATCACGCTGAATAGCGTAAATGGGAACCAATACTAGCGTACCGGCCTCGATGACGGAATCTGTGTTCGGTACGCGATAATCTTGTTTCGCCACACGAATGTGAATTGGAAGTGGAGGATATTTGCGTAAGGCCTCTGGAATAATAATAAAAAACAAAGTTTACAGTTACAAACTGCCTATTACATATGTATGAGTTCATACCCTTTAAGATTTGATCCAAGTATTTCATGTCCAGAATAGCCTCGTACGTCATCTCTCCATTATGTTTCTCCAGAATCTCCTTCACACACTTACGACCCTTCTCCTGTATCTCGGGATTAAGTGCCAGCTCGTATAATGTCCAGGTCAGAAGGGTAGAGGACGTTTCGAAGCCGGCGAAGAAGAACACAAACGCTTGTGCAGCTACTTCGTTGAATGTGAGCGATTCTTCCGGGTTTTCCGTATTCTGAAGCATGCGAATCATAAGGTCCATGAAGTCATTACGCTGTATACCGTTCTTCACCCGATAGTCGATAGTGTCCTTGACTACTTTAAGGAAGAAGGTTGACACTTCCTTATCAATAAACCTGATCCCCAACATTCGACTTAACTTATGCGAAAACTGCACCATTATGTTCACGAACTGTGATGGTTGTCGATCAACAAAGAGTTTTCCCATCGCGCGGAACTCTGCATTGGGGTCACGCATACTGTTACACTCGATGCCGAACGCACACGTTCCGATTACATCCGTCGTAAAACGGGCCATAATATCTTTCATTTCGAGCTCACTGTTCTTCTGGACATTTTCGTCCATGAATTCCTTCAGCTGCTTACCAGCTGCCACAACCGTCGGAAACATCATCTTCATCTTACCGGACGTGAATGTGGGCGACAATTTATTTCGTAGGTTTTTCCATCTTTGACCCTCCAAATTAGACAGATGAGCTGTCAGTGGGT
>STHD01001594.1:0-25651 GCA_016170015.1 Anopheles longipalpis | reverse complement strand
GAGCATAAGTGCAATCATTATCGCCCGTCAGTTTGAAGAATATGATTGCTCGTTGCTTTCTGTGTTTTTCCGCTTTTTGTTTACTACACGCCCCGCTCAATAATTGCAACGCTAAAAACAAGACAAACCGCACCGGCAAAAGCAATCAGGGTGGAGGTCCCTGATTTTGGGACGTTTCCAACCAATACAAAAATCGTAATGTATTGCTCACGCTGCCCAGTGTGCGATCATAAATTTTGGTCAAAAAATAAAAGAAAATCGAAGAAATAGTTACAGTGGCCATTTTGCAAATGCATTTACAACAAGCAAAATGAAAATACTTCGCGGGTAAAAACGCCACAGACATTTGCATCCACTTGCCTTACAACATCATTTTTGCAAGAAATGCATAATACGGAGAAGGTATAATAATTCTTTTTTAATGGAGCAGTACAAAAAAAAAGCGAAACCAGGCAGGTTTGCAAACTGGCAATCTGGACAAACTGGAGCAGGTCATCCGCCAGTGTTTGCAGGTTTGCATGTACATAAAATTTATTCTTCGTCAAAAAAACGACGGAACCCATAAAAGGACCTCTAACTTCTGCTTTCTGTTGGACGACATTGGAACGACAACATTCACGTGCGGAAGTGGGCAATAATTTTTGCTACCGCCACTCTTAATCCGATGTTGGAAATGGGGTGGGAAACATGTTAAATGAATTTAGAAGCTACTCCCAGGTGTGTGCTTTACCCAGTCGGCCTTTATTCCTCCGGGATATTGTACAGCCCATATGAATCGACAACTAACACGCACGTACGTTTTATCCTGAATGCACTTTTAGCTTGGGTTATGTACATAAACCTAACGTTCTCCTTCTTTTCCTACATTCCCAATCGATTCTTTTTTCATTTGTCAAAAAAAAGTTGTAAAAAAGGGAAAGTGAAAGTTTAAAAAAACAAAGAAAGTATGCAATCAGCACGACATCATTGTAATTAAATATAGAAGAAAAAAAAGCAAACACACACGAATTAAAAATAACCTCCATTTGCTAGAAAGTGCAAGAAAAATATGAATAACATGCACAAGGTACTCAAGTCCCTTGAAACTGAAATTGAAAATTAAAGTGCAAAAAAAAATGAGGACAGGAACAAAACGAGACTTTGCTAATTTGCATACCTTAAGGACGTGTGTAACAAACTGCCCTTAAGGGGGGTGGTAAGCTTTAGCACGAAAACTGCTGAGAAAAACCCGAAGCAAGCAAGCAAAACAAATATCACCGGAAGGTCCCCGGAATGACGCAACAAATGGGACCAGCGTGGCGCTTGGAACGAAGCTTTATTTTTGTTGTCTGGAAGGATGTTCAACAAGGTGAATTATTGGTCAAGACACTGTGACCATTACATTGTTACATTGTTGCAAATGGTTTCTCTCATAAGGAAAATATTTACAAAAGAATATATTACGGTATAAAAACCCTTTTCATGTGACAAAAAAATGATTTAAAAACAAAGAAAAACCTTTTTTTGAAATTAATAAAAACTACATCCAAGGCTGTAACTTACCTTTGGTTTATGCTGCTGGGTTTGATGCTTCGGCAGTGTTTGTAGCGGTCGAATCGATGTGACAGCAGTCTAGTCATGTTTGCCGTCCGTCCTGACAACCGACACATATGCAGGTTTCTCGCGCCTATCCACTACCACTACACTACAAGCAGAAGTTTTAGAAGCTTCCAAATCACTTCAATTATATGCACCACCGATTAAGGTTATGTTGTTGTTGTTTTTTTATGCAAACAATAGAAAAATGTTTTCACTGTTAGTGGAAGCTTCTTTGTACACTCAAACAAAAACACTCACAGGAGTCATTTTTTTTGGTTAAAATTTTTTACCTCATTACCGGTTTTTTATCAATAAATGTGAGGCGGAAATGGAAATGTCGCATTTTCCTACACAAACACACACACACACTCTCTTGCGCGAGGATTTGTGGTGAAAGATTCAACCCATTTTTAACGTACCACTAGCTAGCTTAAATGAAAAACAAAAGATTTCAATGATTTCTAAATTTAAGCGACGAACCTACGAAGCTTTTTTAGTGAATGTTTGCTTCTATTAATCTTCTTTGTTTTTTTTTCTTTTTCTGTGTTGATGCGAGTGAACTTTAGTGGTACGTCAGTGGTACTCAGTGTGATCTCAGCTTAGGTAGTGTTGACTCTGTAATGGGATAATAAAAAAAACGAAAATAGTTAACAAGTATTCAAAAGACTAACATTAAAAATATTCCACTTTTAAGCCCTAAACTGTTCTAAATGCTACGTAACAAAAACCCCAATCGTACAAAGCTTTCATTTCTGTTGTCCAACAAAAGTTAAGCGTCGTGTTCTTCTTTTCACACCAGATTTGCTGGAGGTAGAATATGGAGTGTGGCAAAAATTTCACGCTCTACTTTTCTTTCTAACTTTCTTCCCTTCCCCTTCCCCACACAAAGAAATAAAGGATTGAATGTTTTATGCTAATCGGCTGCAGAAAACATTGACAGTGTACAGACATGAGCTTTTTCACTGCACTGGACGTGTCATGCTTTGCCCGCAAACAACACTGCAACGTTTTCCACCAAAAGAGACTCAACGACGGTTAGGTAAGGAAGCAGGTGAACCGAACCTAAACTACATCAACTTAGAGAGCAGATACAATCAAAGGTAAGTTGTAATGTTTTTGGATGGAATGATCGTAATCGTTACGCGGTAAGCAACAGACAGTGACAGAGCTGTCTTGCTTGATAGTCGAATAGTGTAGTGTCCTCCGCTTGACGATCAGATTGTCAACCGAGTCACGCGTATCAAAGACTTGGGAATTGGGTTGGACAAAGATCTCTCCTTCTATCTCCAAATTGATTCCGTTGTTAGGAGAACGCCTGGAAGAGCCTTGGTTTGATCAAACGTATTGCTTGCGACTTCTCGGACTCCCTATGCTTGAAGACTTTGTAATGCTTGCTGGTCAGATTGATTCTGGAATATTGTTCAACATTCTGGACACAACTAGTAAAAACTATTGAGCGGATGCAGCGATCGTTCGCAGGGCATTCCTCATATTCGTTAGTACAGTGAATCAGAGGGACAGCAATGAAGGAGTAATGTTGGAATCGATGTTGGGGACTGCTTACAGCAAAAAACTTCAGACAGAGGACGCTCTGGAAAATAAATGTAAATTTGTGTTCCAATGTATCTACCACGGAGTAATCTGCGCAAGATCTCCATGAGTTATCTTGTTGTGAACCAACAAGTACACAACGGATCCCTATACGGATGCAAGCCACCGAGTGCTGATATTGGCCCAAATTAGTCGCCAGTTTACTCTTGGGAATTCCAACTCTATCTTCAAGTCACGAAGCCTCGCAACTAATATCCGACGAAGTACTCGGGCGGCAATGTTGGGGATTGTGTTCGAGATGTATGCAAAATTGTTGACTGCTTTATCTGCGTCTTCATTACCTCATATTTCACAATGACACGAGACCAACAAAGGTGTTGAAGATGAAAGGTTTTCAAGGTATCCTCATGTAGAAATCCTTTGATCTTTCTCCGTCTAGAGCGCCCAAGACACTAGACGCTATCGGTAAAAACAATGTTACTTTTGGTGGAAATTGCTGCTTCGTATGCTGCTATTAGCATGTTAAGTGCTGCTACTGAGAAGACCCTGATATTCTTTGGTCGAAATGATCTTGCTCCTTAAAATATTGGTAAGGTATTGACGATCTAATATCTTTTTGTAGTTTATATTGAATATGCCCAGTCAAGACACAGTCCATGTGAATTCTTTCATGTCTTCAAATGAACTTGTAGTATGTCTACTTTTAGCACCACAATCCGAAGAATCATTTCTCAGAGAAATCGTGCCTACTACGGCCTCCACAAACTCCTGCGATCCAGAAGACTTCAGCAACACTGGAGTAGCAATGTTGGACTCATGCCTCACAAGGAAGGTGCTCGTCAGTGATCTGCTGGGCACAAGATTTAGAGGAGCTTAGCAAGCTCATTGGTTGGATCAAGTGGAGTCGACCCTGTCGGAGATTGGATGCAGCCGTGGATGGAGGACTGCCCGATCGAGACCGAGTTTCACCGAAACTAATTGGAGACCTGGCCATGTCTTCACGACGAACTCAACTCTGAGCAGGCAACGAAGAAAAAGAAGAAGAAGTATGTCTACAAGCACTTTAATCATTTTGACTTGAACTCAAAAGATCTCTTTTTTCGAATTCCTCAATTGTTGAACATTCTCTCTAGAATCTGTGCTTTTTATCAGTAGTATAAGACGATATCTCGATTGATCGATCGATAGAAGCGTAAAGAACGAGAAATATAGGGGAATTCGTGGAAGAAAAAATCCCACAACATCTCTATGCTATAAGCTAGTAGAACAATATCTCCTCTGGATGTATGATTTCTTCACTGTTGACTTAATTTGTAAATATTGGCAGAATTGCTACGATTCTTGCTTCATCATTCTAAACAACAAACCGGAGCATGTTTATTCAGCCCGATCACATTCCTTCGCACTAGCTGCCGTGCCTCGCTATAAAAGGTTAGCCATAATTTCTCTGGCACCAGTCCATTTCGATCCATTACGCGCTTCTTCCTTCGTCACAACAAAACCAACCACCCGCTGGAGAATGGCAATGTTTGTAGAGCTACTGCTGGCGATGGTGCTTTTGCCGATTGTACTCCAGGTGGGCGGTCCGTACGCCACGGCCGAAAAGGTTTGGGTCGATCGGGACCAAGTGTACTGTGGCCATATCGATTGTACGCGGGTCGCTACCTTCAAGGGTGAGCGATTCTGCAGCCCGTGCGATACGCGACACTTTTGCGAATGTAAGGAAACGTTGGAGTCGCTGCCGTACATGTACGAATGTCCCGGCACGGAACCGTGCCAAACGAGCGATCGGCGTGGGACCTGCCAGAAAACGATGCATGACGAACTGTGCAACCTCATCGACAAACCCTTCCTGGAACAGTGAGCAGTTTTTGTTGGGTGTTTGAAAATAAAATCAAAAATATGTTTCAAAACTTAGATGTTGGAGAAGCAGTCTAAAAGCTGAATAAAAATATAAGATTCCCAAAAAGAAGGCTGCTTTCTTGTTTTGCGTAATAATTATTCCCTTTAAAGATTTAAGTTCCTTTAACCGCCATGTTTCACCTTCCAGGAACTAGTTTCTATCCCATCCCATTCGACTATCTCAAGGATTTTCGTCGTTTTTTGTCTATTTTCAACGTACATCTCCATCATACATATCGCCGTTAAGATGTTTCACAAAATACAGCGTTTCTCAGATGATTTTATTATGTCATCTAGGCTATCTATAAAAAGGTAAACACATCTGGATGACATTGTAGTGCAGTGAGTTGATAAGAAAGTGTGCAACCAGCAGGTATAAACCCTTGCAGGAATTGGCTATTAGGAAATCGAAGCAGATTTTTTAAAATAGCAATTTCACGTTGTTTCACGAACCAAAAACATGTTTTTGAGACTCACTTTTTCCGTATGCGTTACTTTCATTTACACATTCGAAAACATTGGATTTCAAAACAACACTTTGTGACAACTCATTACAGGTGTTTATACCTGCAGGTTGCACACTTTGTGGAGCGCCCCATGTAAAGCCATTGTAAGAAATGTGGATGACATTACAAAATCATCTGAGAAACGCTGTAATATCGTTTTAACCCGTGCAAACAAGCATTTGCTTCCTCCAGCGCTGTGAAAGTAGCAACGTTATCATGATACAATTCTACTCTACATAGTACAACAATCTTTAGGAATTTATTTCACACACGGAATTAATTTCATATACGTATATTAAAAATAATTTTCTTAATACGGCCAGGCCGTTCTTCAGAAGTAAAAAAAAATGAAAATAATTTTGTACAACAAATACAAATTAAAAAAAATCTGTGCACAGGGACAGTTTACCAGAATGAAATAAGGATCGTACAGAACACAAGCTTTAAAACATTAAAAAAAAATCCAACATCGTTGGAAGAAAAATACCCACAAAATGTAATTATTGCTGTTGGGATTTGATGGATAGCTTTAATATAACACAGACAGCACAGTCCATCAAACTGCTGTTCTGCTCTTTTCGTATGCAAGCATTAAGAGGCGTGGTAAGTTGGAATAAGTATTGGAATCATTTTTTGTGTAATCTTCTAATTTAAAAGGTAACTTGATTTGAATTTGAATTAATTTAATTAATTAATTTAATTTGAAATTTAAAAAATTAAAATTTGTTCACAAATATTATTTTTCGAACAACACAAATATTCCTCTTTTTTGTCCTTGCATTGTCGTATGCAACTGACCAAACTAGGCACACGAGACTCGTCTGCTACACTGCCCTTCCTGAGAAACGGGCTTCCTACATATCAGCAGTTCGGCCAGTTATAAAAAACCTTCTTAAAATACGCACAACCCATCGTCAAACGCTGCGTTAGCGCGTCGAGAGTTTCCACGGAACGCACTCAAACCGGATTGGCAAAATGGTGGCCGTTTTTCGCGTGACGGGTAGGTTTTTTTGATGGGTTGCCTCAAACCCTACCGGTCACTGAAGCAGTTCTCCTCCCCGCGGTTGCAGTACAATTCCTGTTTTATGTTGCAGAAAAGCAACAAAACGTTTTGAAGGCCGTTCAGTGTGCAACAACAAAAAAAAAAGATGGGCAATACAGTGAGTGGTAAAAGAAAACGAAAAATCTAAGGAAAACAAAACTGAAACATAATAAAATGTAACACACACGGTAAATCAGGGGTGGGGAGGGGAGGGAGGGGAGGAAAGGGTTACTATATAAGGTAGCGCAAGCAGAAATGGTGAAGATTCCGAATAGCATGCACGCAGTAAAGCAACAACAGCAACCGTCTGCTGCAACAGGCATCAAGAACAGACACACGAAGGCGTAAAGCAAGAATTTCCAAAAGGGCAGTCAACAATTTGATGCCAACAAATGGGGGTCCGTTTCGGCGAAATGACCGGACCGGACGAATGGTATGCACTGCGAGCATAAAACATCCTTCTTTTTTCCTCCTCCTCTTCCCAACTCTTGCCCCATATTGCTCCCCTTGTTTTAGGCCTGATATACATATATTTTTTACATTTTATTTTTTTACTTCCTCTTTTAGGGTTTTATGAACCTCTAAAATAAAAAAAAGACCCCCATTTGCAAAACGAGGTAGTTCTTTTTGTATTTTATTTTGAAACTCACCTAAAAAAGCAATCAATCTCGACGCGCTGCGTTCAGTGGTTGATGCGTTTTTTAAACCAAAAAAAAAACACATTCATTGAGCTGTGAATTTATTTTTAAAAGCAAAAACTTCCGACCGTTGTAAGCGATACAACCATCGTACTCCCGATGAAGAATCGCGCTAGTGGACGGGTAGTAGAAGATTTTTTCCACCTTTTTTTTTGTTGTCTTTCAAAACCCCATCGTCTGGGTCGTCCTGCTGGAAGGTGGCAAACCGTTCGGTGTTGTGCAGGCGCACACACAAGAATGCACATCTTGATAGGCTTAAAACATTCGAACACCGAACAGGGCAGTGTTTCGGGGCCAGAGGGCAGAGATCAGCACGGGTTCGTTTCTTAGTCGCTCTGTTCCTCTGGTGGCAATCCGCGCTTTTCCCGAAAGCATCTTTCGTTTCGTTTCCTCTTCCCCCCTCTTCCGTCTCTCATTTCCAGGTTCCTGGCACAACAATACGCCCCGGATGCCATTCTTGATGGGGATGCAATTTTCGCATCCCATCTTCTGTGGTACTTTGTATGGGCAGCATCACCATATTAAAGCGAACCCATTTGTACGAGCACAAACACACGGATGGGTCACGTCGTGATCGGGTAGTTTTCTTTCCGTTTTTTCCCCGGTTGTTGCTCGTCCGCTGTCTGTCCGTGCGGACGGTTGGTGCAAAATTGCAGCCGGTTGGTGCAAGGATGCCGGGAGGTAAGCGTAAAACGCATAAAATCGATTAGTGCTGTTCTGCGTGGAAGCGTTACTTGCGACATCTTCCGTCAGCTAACAGCGGAAAGAACTACACAAACGCAAAAGGTAAATGAACATGAACCATGGAGAGCACAGGAGCGGGGGAAACAATCCACAACTCACATTTCATGCGCCTGGAACGGAGTCTAGTCGTTGAATTGTATATCTCCCGCACAGTTTCGAATTTCTTGAGTTCTTGAGTTATTGAGTTACTTTTGCTTTACCTTTTTGTACAGCTCAAGAGTATCAAATCTATTGATAGTTATCAACTTCCAAACACTGCAGGAGATGGCAAAACCATGGAAGTTTATCATGGTTACAAGGAGGTAGTTTGGTTTGGATCAAACCTCAAGATTTCTTGAATTCCTAGTTCTCCAGGTTCTCTGGAGAGATGGTACTAACATTCTAATATTGTCTAGAATTAGATCTTATCACTTCGCATGCGGAGGATCATCTTGGATCTTATTTGAAGGCGCTTCAGTTGAACCACTTAAGTGTCTATTTTTCAATTTCTGACAACTTAGATTCAAGCATCTTCTCCAGTTCTGAAAGCTTAGTTCCATAGAGTACTGGGACTTCTTAAACATAGTTGAACATATGGAGGTCCTCTGATATCTCAATTCGAATTCTCCTTGGGAATTCAGATTTAGCCTACCTTCAGAATGATTTTTTGAAGTTTTGAGAAGCGAATAGTCTACAATATTTTTGAGTATGTTGCCTGTTAGTGAGAATAGAAGTATGAATGAGTGTGATTTATGGAACTTGGAGAAGCAACTCCACAAGACAAAAGAGACATATCAAACATGGAGGAAGAAGAAGTTCTTTTTGACCAGCTTCGCTCGATAAAGAATTTTTGACACCCAACAATAGGGTCGAGATCACCTTCCCTCTTTCGGAGAAGATTCGGGATTAGCTCCTAATCAATACGAAGGTAAACACGTAACATCACAGTTTCTTATGGAGGAGCAACTATGCAAAAAAATCCTAGATCTTACATAAAAATTAACGATCAATTTCTTCACGGAAATGACAAGCGCACGGGGAAAGCTTTAATACAATTTCGCTTTAATTTCACCTGACCGACCACTTCTATCCGTTTTTCCACCAATTTCTTTTATGCGACACTCGTTAGCACCATATTTCCTACCTCTCTTCCCTCCCCCCTCACCCATTTTCCCCCATCCCAGCCTTTTATTGTTGAACAGTTAATTTCTTCCCCTTTCCGGGTGTTGAACCGATTTTCATCCGTGAAAAAAAAAACACAAACCCACAAAATTCCCATCCGGCCGAGATACGCACGTAACTGCTCTCCCGCCTCCCCGCCGGATTGGTGATCACTAGTGTCAGGGAAAAGTGCGGTACTAATCTACTGCTTCGCTGCATATCGATAACACTAATCTCCTAGAGCGAGCTCGTAACGAGCAGTAATTTTCAATCATTCCGTGTTAAGGGAGAGTAACAACAAAAAAAGAAGCACAAAACCCACTCGTGGAAAAAGAAAAAAACACACACATAAAATCAACACCTCAATCAGCACCACTATTCCCGTGGTGCCAAGCGCTGCGAAAGTGAAACCGAAAGTTTGACCGATTATTAGCGACCGAATGATCAACGCAAAGATGGTCGAACGACGGTATGGCATATTCCGGGTTAGGCTTTCCGAGTGCCCTCCTTAAAATCTTCACGTTCCGCGTAATAGGCAGTGTTGCCAAGATTTGGATGAAATGTTACAGACTTATAATTTCCAAACCTTGATATGGGGACGGTTATTTGCTTGCTTGCCACCTACCGCACACACTTGCCTCGCTGCTGCTGTAACACTACATTCGACAAAAAGGTGTTGAATTTTCTCCCTAATCAGAAAGTAACAGCTAGCGAGCTGGAGCGGTTTCTCTCAGATCCAATGGGTGTGACGTCACACGGATACAAGCACCCATTTTTAGGACATGCGAATTTTTGGTAGTCCGCGGTGAAAAGTATCAAACTGCAGCTGGCTTAAGCAGCTGTTACAAACCTTACCGTAACGAGCGTATTGTAATTGATGGACACGAATGATACACCGCAGTACCGTATCATTAGCCCACATTCATAGCCGTGGATGCTGCTTGGATTTCTTCTCAAATTATTACTTCTTTTAAAGTATTCCTACCGTACTACGGAACAACAAAAAAAACACTCTTTCTCTTTCGTCTAGCGTGGGTGAAGGTATGACGGCAATGTGATGTGATAATACTTTGTTGACCCTCTCGAAAACCGAAAAAAAAGAAATACTTGTAGTGAAATCATCGAAATAAAATGCAAAATATTTTGAATTCCCAAATCATCCGTAACGCACCCATATCCCCCCCGGGGGGGTTCGAAACGCAATGAGAATGTGCAAGATCAACGATTCCGTAACGGCCGGCTAAAATGAACCGATAATCGTGTCGAACAAAAACAAAAAAAACACATAAGAAGTAAAAGCGACAGCAAAAGAAATCGAATCAATAGTGAACGGGTGGATTTGATTCGTGTTTTTTTTCGTTCGTTCTCTTTCTTAAACGAAGCGGAACAATAGCCGTGGCACGAATGTCTTTAACAGCCGTGCAAGACATGGGTAAAGAAGTGTGAAATATTCCATTATTAATCGCCACACTAACATATGACGCGTGTGACGCTTACCCTTGAAATTGCAATTAATTTACGATAGATGACGTGATGGTAAATAATATTTGTTACACACGAAATTACATTAAAATCGGTTACCTGCAGCACGTACACGTTCGGAAAATGCATTAGCTACGTGCATGTTTTATGCTCGTTTTAAATTCGGGACCGAAAATAGCAAAAAGCGGATAAAATATTGTAAGTAAAACGAAAGACTTCAATGCCAGTATATGGGAGAGCAAGCGACGAACCCCGTGCCAGTTGTTCTGCTTCCTGCTACACCCGCTAAACGGCGTGCGAATCGAACACGATAGGCGTAAAATTGAAAGAAAAAAACAAGAAGCGATAATTAGAAAAGAAATGGTAACGCGGAACCACTTTTACCATTCGATTCGATACGTTCGCTAATAATGATGATCGATCAAAATCGGTTTTTGCAGAAAAACGTCCTCAAAACGTGACTTTCCGAACGATCGTCGACCACAAAGTGAGTGTGTCTCTCATCAACTTCCTCCTCACCGTTTCCTCTCCCCTTCCCCCCTACCCCCCTCCCCCTTTTGCTGCTAACCATTTCGATCTCGAATATGACACGGCCCCATTCATCGCATCATTCGGTCGGTCGCGTTCTCGCCATACCGGGCGTTTAATGATGACAGATTTATTATATCGAAACCGGTCTCCCCCCGTGCGGCTACAGTTTGTGGCGTGAGGAGGTGTATATATTTTTTTCATTTTAACGTTTCTTTTTTTTGAGAAAGGAAACCACCGCGCACCAAACGACGTACGCATTGCGTAATATGCGCGCGCGCAATGACACCTACCAACCGTGTACGGTTCGGTCGCTAACGATTTGCTAGAAGCAACAGATCATGGTGAGGAGTTTGTTGTTTTTTTTTTATTTGCTTCTAACTCCACTTTACTAGTGGCAACATATTTGCTCCGTTTGCTGTCCCTTTCTGGTTCTTTTTTTTACCATATCGAAACGGAAGGGAAGGCCAACGTAATTATCTTGGGAGAAAAACAACGGGGTAACGAAAATTAACGACTCCTTACGGGTGCCCGGGTTGTGTTGGGTTGACTCGTCGGTCAGCTCGTGTCATGTTTATTTTTTTTTCGGTTGCTGCCGTATTGAGATTTTTCTATCCACGAGTTTAAAGTCACAGTGGGAAATCTAACGATTGGGAAGCACCGTCCCAAAAATGTATCACCACCTACCGAGCGCAACATGGTGCGTATGGAAAGCTGTACAAGTTTTAGTTTTTTTTTATTTTGTTTGCCAGATGTAACCCCAGATTGACAACCCGGGTTCATGCACGATTCTTTTGTATCGAGAGAAAAATGCAATTTAAAGCTTCAAAACGTCCAGCCCGCAATGCTATGGAAGATACAGAAGAAGAGAAAGAAAACACTTCCAAAATGCTAATTTGATTTGGATTTCTAACAGCGACCGCATCAATTTGTATCATACCGAGCATATTTATCTAACCAAGCGTTCGAAAAGCGGTGTAAGATGGTGTGGAAAACGCAAATGAGAAAATTATTAAACACCCGCAACCAATCGGACACCGACCGGAGAAAAAAAACACCCCCCAGAAGGAAAGACCATGAAAATTGGACCCCATTGACCTATGGCTGGAAATCGATATTTTCGGGGTAGGGGTGGTAGGGGACAATGAAAAGTAAAGGTGAAAAAAAAAACTCTAAACATATTTGTCACTGTTTTCAGCAACACTGTTCCTTCTAATTTCCATCCTTTATTTTAACACGCTCCACAACTTCGAACCTTCGTAGGAAGGAAAGTTAGGTTTTATAGCTTGTGCAAAGGAAGGTAAGAATTTTTACACCGAAATTTATACGCACTAATTATACGGTGCGAAGCGTTTATGATGGGTGTGAAGGGATGTAATAAAAAGATAGCTAACCTTATCGTGTTGGTAGGTTAGGCATGAGATAGTATGAAGCGGGGGGGGGGGGGATGAATTAACTTTTCAACACATTTTTTTTGGGATAAAAATCGTGTATTGAGAGGCATAATAATAGGAAGGGTTGAAATTTATTTCTACTGTATTTCTTTGCTATTTTACAATAAACTATTCTTTTCCAAAAATCTCTATAATAAACAATTTTTTCTTCCAACTTTTTAATTATATAACTCTCTTTAACACTAGAACTACCGGATCTGTCATTTTGACTGAAACGCTTAATTTTTATCACATTATTTTTTGGGGTTAAACAATGCTAAAGTAGTTGAAACATGAATTTTACATATATATTCCATAGTACGATCTCCAATAAACAATAAAATATACTTCAACTCTTCGAAATTGTTTAAAAATTAACCACGAACGAAAAACGCTTAAAACGCTTGATTGTTCTAGTGTTAAGTAAAACAACATTTTCAACATAGGGTTTTATCTGTTCGTCTGCAGCTTCCTTACTAACAATGGAGAGTGATTGTTACGGTTAAAAAGAAAAGAAAACGGCTTAAAAAAATAGAGAAAGGACGTCTCATGCGAAGATGCTGCCTCCTATCGGAACACATCTGGAACTATCCTAGTCGATCGATCGGAAAAAAAATAAATTTCAATCGGCAAACACTTTCACGGGCGACGTAACCTATCGTAACGAGAAGTTTCGCACACGTGTGCAATGAAGAAACGAAAGGAAGAAGCAGGAAAGAAACATTCACACAAACCGAGTTAAATAAACCCCAATTGAGATTGAACATGCGCCAAAAACCCATCCTCCGCGTGCACGACCACACAACCCTTTTGGGGGGAGGTCATCGGGGATTTTGGGCAGGCTGCGTGATTGGACCGATCGCCCCAGGAGCAAAACAGTTTTCCATGTCAGGCCAGTTGGGGGTTACCTTTTGCTTTCCACCGCGCACAGGCCCACTTCTCGGTACCGTTTAATTGGCGCACCCAACCGAACCATGACCAGGCAACGAGTGGAGCGCAAAAAAAAACATCTGTTACAGCATCCAACCAATGTAAGGAAAACCTACCCCCGTAAGACACCGAAAACTAAAGCGACATCGCACAAAACCATTCCTGACGTGTTCATCGCGGCGAGGGTTGCGATTCACTTTCACCCAGCCGCGGATACTGTCGCTTTCATACACAGAGCCCCCACACCAATCAAAGATGGGTCCGATATCGTAAACCATTTTCTCTTTATTTCTATTTTTGTTTTCTTTTTTTATTCTTAAGTCAGCTAACTAAACCAAAAAAAAAATGGCAAACGCCAAAAAGCACCCTTTAAACACACCACTAACCCTTCATCAATCTAAGGGTTCGCTATGCGGAATTTATTCTCTGGGTTGTGTTTTATTGTTGTGCACAAGATTTCGTTTCTTTTATTTAGTCTTTTTTCATTCCTTAAGCTATAGAACTAGAGAAAAAGAAAATACTCGTGTGTGATGAGCATGAGTTCGATACAATCGAGTAAACGGTTCTATCGCGTCAACACGTCCGTGTTAAGCAGCGTGTAAATTGATGGTAAATGAAGATGCTTTAATAGACAGAGCAATCTTGATTCCTTTTTTTATTCATGCATATTCGATTCGTAGTCATGACCCATGAAAGAATAATTTCTGTAATAAATGAATGATTTCATGCTCTTAAAGAGTCATTTCACTCATGAAAGAGTCATAACTTTGATGAAAGAATGATTTTACTCAATTAAAGAGTCATATCACTCATGAAAGAGCCTCGACTTTGATGAAAGAATGATTTTACTCAATTAAAGAGTCATTTCACTCATGAAAGAGTCATTTCTCTGATGAAAGAATGAGTTCACTCATGAAAAAGTCATTTCATCAATGAAAGAGTCATGACTTTGATGAAAGAATTATTTCGCTCAATTAAAGAATCAATTCACTCATGAAAGAGTCATGATTCTGATAAAAGAATTCTTTCGCTCAATTAAAGAACCAATTCACTCATGAAAGAGTCATGATTCTGATGAAAGAATGATTTCACTCAAATAAATAGTCATTTGAGCCATGAAAGAATGATGATTCTGATGAAAGAGTTATTTCCTTCAATTAAAGAGTCATTCCACCCATGAAAGAATCATGATGACTCTGATTGAGGAATTCATTCACTCAAATAAAGAGTAATTTCACCAATGAAAGAGTCATGACTCTTTGTGGTGACCTTTGATTTACTCTAAAAGAGTCATATCACCCATGAAAAACTCATGACTCTGATGAAAGAACAATTTTACTCATTTAAAGAGTCATATCACCCCTTTAAGAGTTATGACTCTGATGAAAGATTGATTTTACTTAATTAAAGAGTCATTTCACTCATGAAAGAGTCATAGTTCTGATGAAAGTGTCATGGTTCTGATGAAAGAATTATTCTATTAAAGAGTCACATCACCCATGAAAGAGTCATGACTCTGATGAAAAAATGATTTCACTCAATTAAAGAGTCATTTCACTCATGAAAGGGTCATAGTTCTGATGAAAGTGTCATGGTTCTGATGAAAGAATTATTCTATTAAAGAGTCACATCACCCATGAAATAGTCATGACTCTGATGAAAAAATGATTTCACTCAATTAAAGAGTCATTTCACTCATGAAAGAGTCATAGTTCTGATGAAAGAGTCATGGTTCTGATGAAAGAATTATTCTATTAAAGAGTCACATCACCCATGAAAGAGTCATGACTCTGATGAAAAAATGATTTCACTCAATTAAAGAGTCATTTCACTCATGAAAGAGTCATAGTTCTGATGAAAGAGTCATGGTTCTGATGAAAGAATTATTCTATTAAAGAGTCACATCACCCATGACTCTGATGAAAAAATGATTTCACTCAATTAAAGAGTAATTTTACCCATGAAAGAGTCATGACTCTGATAAAAGAATGATTCTATTAAAGAATCACATCACCCCTAAAAGAATCATGTCACTTATGAAAGAATGATTTCACTCAATTAAACCCATGAAAGAGTCATGAATCTTTGTGCTGACCTTTGATTCACTCATGAAAGAGTTATATAATTCTTTAAGGCATCATCTCACTTACGATTAACGATTTTTTTCCTAATGAGCAAATTTAAATGCTACGAAAATAACCCTTTTAACGAGCGAAATCAAAGAACACCATGATTCCTGATCCCAAATTCAAAACGCTTCCTGAAATTAGCATAAAATTAAATAAAACTCGAAGCAACAAAAAAAGCTCACTCTCGCACGCTAACCGTTTTGCAGCGAAACATTTCAATCAGCGAAACGAACGAAACATTGACAAACGTAAAATGCAATCCCGCCGATGACACATTTCTCTTCGCACCGTACCGAACCCGCTCAGCTGCAAACGTGTGTGTGCAGAAAAGTGCAACAAATGTAATTAAGATTACATCAATCCCGGCGTCAACCGGTACAAGCCCTCTCCCGCCCTCTCTCCCCCATTGCTCACCCTTCGGTAGATGTCGTTCGAAAGCAATCAGGGTTTTGCTGGAGAGGAGGTGGGGAAGAAAGAGATGCAAAGATATGCGGGTGGTGCGATTTGCAAAAAAAAACACCACAACTGCGGTAATTATTTTCCATCAATAGCGAAATTGCCAATGGCGTCTGGAACGGTCGTTTGTCGAAGCGCGCCCTCTTGTGGTCACCATTCTCCCTCACACCGTAACGTCTTGGTATGCATTTTTCTAATAAATTTGCAACACTTCCGTACTCGGTCGGTGTGGTTTTCTTATGTGTGCCTTTTTTTTAAGTTAAATTTGCACACGACGATAATTTCTTGATTTTCCTCCCATTTTCTTTTCTCTTTCCCTTTGCCTTTACAGCACAAGTCACACTTTTGTGCCATTTTACAGCTCTGATGCGAATCAATTCAATTCGTCTGATTTAGCGGACGGTAAATTAGAGAAAGGAAGGAAGCAAAAAACAAAATGCACACATGGGAATGGGGAAATCACTCCTTTTTAGTCGGTGCGGCTCCGGGTACGCTAATAAAAACCGGAAAAAAAGAAAAGTGATCAATGCATTGCGCCCGGGAAACGGGCTTGCCTTCCCCTTCCTTCTTTTCTCACCGATACACCTCTCGTTTTTTGTTGGGTTAAGTTTTTCTCCCGCCTAAGGAGAGGTGGAAAATCAATTGAGTGTACAAATGATGTGGAAAGTATGGAGGAAAAGCGCAGCAAGTGGCGAACGCGCCCGTTCAATTGAATTAATCCGATTAGACGCGCCCGACGCGTTTGGGGGCTGATGGGTTCGGAATGAGATGCTGGGTGGGTGGTTTATAATATGGACGGATGACAACCGGGTTGAAGTGATAGCAGAGAAGGAAAAGAAAAGGGAAAAACACCACAAAACCAGGATGCAAAAAAATAAACCGTACCGAAATGGTTGAACAAAATTATGTCCCCATTTTCTTCCGCATCGCGTTTTCGTTCGCCCTTTTGTTTGCCGACATTTCCTCGGTTTCATTTCCATTTTGTAACCTTCCCTCTCTTCTGCAATCACTTATCACGAGCTAAAATTTCACACAATTTCCAACCTCAACGTAATTTAATACTTCACACAGCGAATGTTTCCTTCGCGATTTCGTGTAGCGCCGTTTGTTAATATTTTTTCATTTTTATTTTCTCTCTCAACAGCAAAATCAAAAAAGTAGAAGCCAACTGTGAAGGAAAGGGAAAAATTTCGCACAATTTTCCGCAACACTTTTCCACTTTCGATTCTCGATTCGATTCCATCTCATCCATCCATGGTTCGTTCCGTAAGTTTAGTAATTCAGTTCACTCTAGCAACTAACTGCACTGCGTACCAAAATAAAAGATTCTATTAACTTTTTTATTTAAATAATTTTTAATTTAATTTTTATAATAATAATAATATCATAAAAAACAATAATTGAAGTAAAAAAAATTAAAAAAATTAACAAAATTTTTGAAAAAAACATGAAGAAAAAAGTGATCTGATAATTTTGGAACGCAGTGTAGCTTTGCTCTCTTTTGCATTATTTTTTTTTTTGAGCTAAATAAAAGTTAAGTTTTTTTATAATAGTAACAAAAAACGAATTCCAGTAAAAAAAATTGCAAATTTTGGGGGAAAACATGATAAAAAAAATGGTTCTATAATTTTGGAACGCAGTGTAGCTTTCCTCTTTTTTACATTATTTTTTTTCTTTTATTTTTTTTTTAGCAAAAATAACGTGATCAACTCATAATGGAGCGCTATCTCTTTCACACTCGCTAGAGTTTTCCTCATCTGTTTTTTTTCTCGCTTGCGCTAAATAATTTGAAACAATATCCAATTGCTGTCGGTTTCCGACCGTTTCCTTTTACACGGTCGGTGCTTTCTAATTACTTCATTTCGGTTTGTTTCCTAATTTGGGTAAGCTTCTTCGCCCATTTTGCACAATTACAGGTGGTAAATCTTTTCTTTCTCTCTGTTTTTTTTGGCGGTAATTATTCCCTATCCGCTTTAAACGATCGATTTGCCAATGGTTGTTTGATTTGTTTCATCTCATCTTCCGTTTGTTAAATGATCATACTTAAATGGTTGCGGTAATGAAGCGATTAATTTTTACTTTACCGACAATGATAGGTGAATAAGCTATGTTTTTTTAACGGAAAAGAGGTAATTTTTTTAACAAAAAAAAACTAAAAATCCATTTTCCATCGCTGCTTTCAAACAAAAGTAGCTATAAATTTAACAAATTTTTTATGGAATATCACCAATCTCGTTGGTGAGGATAAATCGCGAAGAAGCAAAAAGGCAGACATTCTTGAGCTTCTAACAAACAAAACAAACAGACGAAAAGATAAAGAAACTTCACAATCTCATTCTATACTCTCACCATCTCTAGTGCAGAACACGAACGAAATACGAACTGACTGTGGCTGGACACAGACAACGAACCCCACAAAGATGGAGCAGCAACAGATGCAATCGAAGGTTGGGGGGAAATTAATTAGGGTTCTAACCGCTGAAGGATCCTTTTTGGAAGTTGTTTTTCTGTGTGTTCTGTGTGTTTTTTCGGCAACTTGATAAAAACGGTAAGGTGAGCAAGTTTAGCGAAACAAACACAGGAAATTGTCAATCAATCACAGCCCTGTGCCAAGCCCACAGTGTGTCCGTTGATGCTTTTTTGTTTTGTAATGTTCTGACCAAAACTCGTTGTCATTTTCTTTGCTTTTTGTAATGGCAAACGGAGGGATGCTGATTTCTGAGAATGTGTCATTTTTTTTCTTTAAAAACTTGAGCCAAAAATGCATTTTGATTGCGTATTCTTCATTTTCTTGAGGTATTTTCTGGTAGTTACATGCTTTGGTATAAAAACTGTACAAAATTGTAATTTTCAAAAATCGTGTGTCTCCCGTACTGCAGAAGAAAAAAACTTTCGCCGTGGTGCCGTGACCAGGATCCAAAACGGCGTCACGTTATACGTTGTTGTACCTATCAAAAGCACAATGTCTGTGCAATTTGATGGTGCGTTCCATTTTTCACTCGTTTTTATGTATGAACAACTTTCGGTACGTGTTTGAAAACAATTTCCCAAACAAATAACCAAACAGGCGAACATTCAAAGCGATTTCATTCTCCTTTTTTCCCTCCCCTGTTGAGGATGCAAAACGTGAGCTCACGATCATCGCTGTCCGGTTGAATCCGTCTGACAATGGAACCGGAACTCCTCCCTCAAAACAAAATGCGAAGGGGGGGAGGGGGGGAGTGGGGATGGGGGAAGGCAGGCAGGGTGTGAAGGTAAGCAACATCCCTGTACCGATCGACCCCGTTTTTTTTCTTCATGCAGCGTAAGGGATGCGCGCACGATGTGACGATGGAGGAACTTTCACACCAGTTTGCTTTAAACCGACGCCTCCGCTCACGATTTTTGGGGATATTTCTTCGGCGTGCTAGTGTTGGTGAGTGTTTAGGGGGTTGCGATTGTTGCGACACTAATTCGCTTTCTCGTCCCTTGAATCGCTAAAGGATGGGACGTATTTTTAAGGAATCACCGAACTATACTTTTTTTAAATTGTGTAGAAATCATTCATCCATCTACATGTACCCCAAGGGTTTTGCTGCATGGGCACAATTTTATGTAAGTTCTTAATTTCGTAATATTTAAAAAAAATTTATTGGTGCGCAAAAAAACCTCCCTAACTCTACTAAACACCTAAAAAATATATCTAAAAATCCTTCTTTTTCTTCCTTTAAAAAAAATCCCCATTCTTTAGCGAAGCAAATTATGTGACACGCAAACTATCAGTAAACCAGCGCTACCTGGGACCGTTCTCCTACCCAAAAGGAGTCGAAAGATTCAACAACACTAGCAAAACCTTCCCCGAAGCGAAATGGAAATGGAACGAGCGGAAATTGAGCGCGCTTGTAAGATGAGAGAAGAAAGACAACAACAAAAAAAACATAACTCCCCAAGTAGTCCCCTCGGGGCAACTCAACACAGCCTTTAATGCTTCGCACATCCCCCATACCCTTACCCCCAACACCGAAGCCCATCATCATTGTGCCTGTGGTATTGCTTGTTGCGCAAGCGATGCAAGGGACGAAAGAAGCAAAAAAAAAACAAAGTCAGTCACAGCCAACATAAAACAGGGCGTGATCTGGGCAGGAAAGGCATCTCCTTTCCATGCGGTTGTGTGGTGCTGTGCGCGGAGAGTAAAGCAACAGCAACAAAAAAATAGCACTCGAGCGCATTGGGGGATGGGATTTTGGGAGCGAATCTGGCGAAGGTGGTAACGTACAAAACCTGGCACAAAGCAGTTTGGTAGTAAGAAGTACCTAGTCGTAGACCAACGGAAGGTATGTAGGAAGTGGATACAAACATAAACGAGCTTGTACAGGGCAGTTGCAGCGTGCAATAGTACTGCGTTTCGAATTTGCGATCTAATTTATTCAATGCTGTTTAAATCAGAACCTAAAAATCTCAATTTTAATTTGTTGAAGCTCTTTTTGAATTTTACGTTAGTCCTAATGATACTAAAAATATGACTAAAAACCGTCATAATTTGATTATTAAATTGTTTTTTTTTTAATTAAGTATAGTGTTGGGTGAATCTGAAATTCATGAATCTGAACGAATCTTTGAGCTGAATGAATGAATCTGAATCTTTTTTCTGAAGATTCATGAATCCTCATTGAATTATGAATCCTTAGTTTTCCGGAACTATCCTCCTTCCCAATTTTCCCACCCCCACCTCCGTTCAGCCCTTTTAATTTAAGTTTGTTGACAGCGAATCATTAGGGATTCATGAATCTTTGAAGATTCATTTGAATTTATGAAAATTGATAATATTTTGGGAGTCGGCTCATGATTTGAATGACTTTTTACTGAATCTTTGATTCATATGAATGACTCTTTTGAAAAGATTCAATAAGATTAAGGATTCATGAATCTGTTGCGATTCATTTCTATTTATGAAAATTGATTATTATTTTGGGAGTCGACTCATGATTTGAATGACTCTTTACCGAAATTTATGAAAATTGAATAATATTTTGAGAGTCGACTCATGATTTGAATGACTCTTTACTGAATCTTTGATTCATATGAATGACTCTTTGCGAAAGATTCAGTAAGCACAACACTCTAATTAAAATAATTATAGCATCCCATTTTTTTTAATAATTTTTTTTAAAGTAAAATTTCATAAGAATGACATATTTACGATGTCATCTAGCTGTGTTTACCTTTTCATGTGACGCCTTTATAAAGAAATGTGGATGACATTACAATGTCATCTGAGAAAGGCTATAAGAAGGAATGAAAATACATTTTTGAAAAGTGTTTAGAAAAGACAGCATTAGCATCAACTCTGGGTGGAGTTAGCTCCAGTAAAAAGGTCCAGTAATGGAAGACGCCCCCCCCCCGGGCCCACCTCCCTCCCTTCGGGAATATATCACCCTTTTTGAGGTTCGGTACAAGTCGCATACAATAAAAGGGGAAGCAAAAAAATAAATCAAAAACCCAACCAAACCCCGCAACCGTACAAAGCACTACATCTAGGACAGAGCAAAGTAAAAATGGTACCGTCGATACTCGGCGACCATATGTTTCAGCCACTCGGTGTCGCTACCTCGCAAAACACGGTCCACAACCGAATCCCAACCGAATTGAACCGTTTTAGGAACATGCTTGCGTTACCATAACGTACCATCACTAACACAGAGAGAGAGAGAGCCAAAACCCCCAATGAATCCCTCCCTTCTCACCTCTACTCCCCTCCCCTCAGGTACGACAGTTTCGAAAGGTTTTCAAAAGGCATGGACCCGGTTTTTTTTTTTTGGGGTGGCTTTCGTTACCCATATCCCAGACACGGGGCCTTCTACTTGGGGTCTTCTCACCAGCAACCAGTATCCAAACCACTCTGACGTGTGCGTATCACGTATGCATATGTGTGTGTGTGTGCGTCTGTTTCAAACTCTTTACTTTGTCCGTGAGTGCAGTTGGTGGATGCAATCGGCAAAACAGGTCTGATTTTCGTGGAATAGAATCGCGCATAGAACACGGTGGAAGCAACTTTTTTGCAGCAACAGCAACAAAACGGCCCTGTGGAGGCTGGCTAAAGCAAAGGCCCGAAAGGCAATCGGCCGAAAGGCAGGTCTATACGGTGTCTATTGGGTGTACAAGGGGGCACAAAGGGGGGGTGGAGGTGGGGTGCCTCTTTCTGCTCGATTGCACGATTTATTCGCTGCGCTTTGTGTCTGTTGCGTCCATTCCGGCCTGGGAGGGACGACGCGAATTGCGAACAAATTCAATGCTCCAGTGATGGAAGACATGCAATCATAAGGGAGGGAGGGAGGTTGGAAGGGAAACACGAGCGACAGAAAACTGACCCGCAACCACACGTACCAGAGATCTGAAAGGGGATATACGCTTAGTATGCTGGATGCTGGAAGAAAATGGCCCAAAGCGTTGATGTGCTTCATTTTGTTTGCAACAATCGAAGGTGTTGAATGTGTCCGCGCTCGCTGCTCGGTGCACTCGATAAAGAGAGCTAGAAAACCTCACCCCACACCAGGAAGTGTTCGAAGGTACAAAAAAAAGGTAATTTTTACTGCTCAAAGTGTTTGTGTTTTTTTTTTTTGCAAAACCATAAGCATCTCAACAGGATTTGGCCTTGATGCGACTAATGGTGGGGAGAGGTTGAGGAGGAGAAGGGGTGGGTGGGGGATGCAGTTTTATTTCTGTTCCTCTTGAAGTAATCAAATATTTACGTTCATTTCAGGGTCGAACAGGTCAAAACGGCTCGTGAAGTTGATTTAAAATGATTGTTTAAGTATGTTTATTTTGTCACATATTTTATTTCTTTTCCTCACTTTTTAGTGATAAAAACAACAACATAAAAAGCAGCAAATGATGGTTATAAATTACCATATTTCATGACAACACATAAAAGTGTCAGATTTTTTTTAACATAAAATTTATATAAATATTTTATTAACCTCACTTTTCGCCATACGTCTTTGGGCAGAAGGCAGTACAGGGAAGTGGCCCATTCAATTATACGGGATGCTCGTACACACCCTTTGGCAGCATATCGAATCGAACGGCACGTTCGCCAACCGAAACCGAATATGATATTTGCATCCCAGCACACCGTAGGCTCGTTTGTTTGAGCGTTTGTTTGCATCAAAAGAAGAGAGAGAAAAAAAGCACACGACAAAAACCCCGTACGATCCCTGAGGAAATCGTGAAACATTGTGTTCCTTTTTCGGATCCAAGGAAGAAATGGTGGGGGTTTAAAAACATTTCGCGGGCGCGCGCTCGATTGGTGATGAAGCAGAATAGTCACTCATCACGGAATACATCCACTGCCCGACCCGGCCTCCCATCAAATTGCCTGTTGAGGGTTGAAGGTAGGAGCAAAAAAAAAACGGGATTTCTTCCGTTTCAGGAAGGCGGATCGATGGTTTTTTTTTTTCGGGAACCATTCGGTGGCAAAGGGGATGCATGGAGTACAAAGAAAAGGGGAGCAACAATTCCCCCTTTCTCCCACGTACACTTCATTTGACGGAAGATATGACACCACCCTCTCGGTAGAGCATTAGAAGTGATCGTACGAAAAAAAGGGGGTTCGTCGCTTCTTGCGACGAGTCAAGTCTTTCGTTATGGTGCCCGTTCGATACGCGGGGTTTGCGCGTTAACCCATTCGATTTAGGTCTTTTTTTCATCATGTATCTATGAATATGGATGTATTGCTGTGTTTCTTAGGAGGGTATTGGGAGGGAAGGGAAGTGAGGGAAGAGGAATAGAATAGAAGGTGATGAGGTGGAAATATTAAGAAAAGAGGTAAATAAAAAAAAGCATGATTGGAAAGACGCGATAAAGCCGTTTTGCTCGCGGTGGAGCCTAGTGACGGTGTTACGAAGGGGGGAAAAACATGTTGCCTTTGTTGCTGCGCTTCTTCCTGCGACACCGACACACACCGGTAAGGGGTTTACGGTTTCGTTCCGGATCGGGAGGAGGATTTTCGATCCTATTGTCATATCCTTTAACCTGCACGCCGTACAACGCAAAACCGAGGGAGGAGGGGAACCTCATATGAAACAGGCCAATTTACGGAAGCTAATCTACTTCGGCACGAAAACGCATGTAAGGCCGACTCCATACGGGCCGCGGCCGCCACACGGGTACCGCGGAAAGCGCGTATATCTTGCATTGTCAAAACAGAACTTCGGCTTGGCTCGGTTCGGTACGAGTCGGCTGTCTGCTGTTCCGTCAAGATTGATTTTTTAAGCTAAACGTTGCGCTGTTTGCAAAGTGTCGAAGCCGTTGAGTTTGTATCAAAAAATGAATTGTCAAAAAACTTGGGCTGCTCTTCAATTCACCAATGCATGGACGAATTTCCTTCGTCTGCATTTGGCTATCCTTCAGCAACCTACGCCTAGGGAATGGGTACGTCCTCTGCTTCATGAAAAGGCCAACCAAGCTAATCATTTGGTAGAAATTATTTTGCAGGAAGAGTTGGAGCGCACGATCATTACTTTAATGAGGTTGCCCGCCAGCCCGTCAACTTGTTCCTCAACTTGTTCATCAACTTGTTCATCAACTTGTTCATCAACTTGTTCGTCAACTTATTCCTCAACTTATAATGTATACCCCCGCTGGACACTACTCATACTCACACCGTCAACTTATCGTACTTTCAACTTATCATACTTTCAACTTATCAGACCGTCAACTTATCGTACTTTCAACTTATCAGACCGTCAACTTATCAGACCTTCAACTTATCGGACCTTCAACTTATCAGACCTTCATCTTATCAGACCTTCATCTTATCAGACCATCAACTTTTCACACTTTCAACTTATAAGACCTTCAACTTATCACACTGTCAACTTATCAAACAGTCAACTTATCACACTGTCAACTTATCGGATCGTCAACTTATCAGACCGTCAACTTATCAGACCCTCAACTAATCAGACCTTTAACTAATAGACCGTCATTTATCTAAAGTTAAATGTTAATTTTCTTAGTTACACATTTTAAAATTTTTTTTTGTCAAACTTGAGCAAATGGTATCATTCCCTATTGAGACTTTTATTTCTTGCCATCACCGGTTTGCAGTTAATGTGTCAATTCGCCTTCGGAACTGTCATTTCCGAGCTGCACGGATAATGGGACAGCCGGATACAAGGTACCCGGATAATCGGGACTCCACTGTATAGTCAATATAGAACGATTCGAAATCGAACGTTCGTGCGAAAAACGCCTTCCGACAATCCGTCCATTGTGTTTTCAACACTTTTACTAATTTTAATGTATTTAAATTTGAGTTTCAAACCATTAAAAACTTTCAAAATAGCAAGCACAACCCTTACCCTTTCACTGCCTTGGCACCAAGGGAGCCAAGAATGATGGAACTAGATAGTGCAGAAAAAAATTTATAAATATAGGCAGATAATCATCGCCCAGCTGCATCGCTTCTCGCTTGGGAACGGTGACGTCCGTGATTTATATCAAACCACCCCTCCTTCCCCTCCCATGCTCCTTTCCCCCAAAAACGTTCCCA
>STHD01001544.1:0-25719 GCA_016170015.1 Anopheles longipalpis | reverse complement strand
AGACAACTACAATGTCCGTCGTATATGTAAATAATAACGATTTGATGGCGGTTTAGGCTTATGTTGGTAGGCTATAAAAGGTGTCTAATTTCTTTGAGTAAACAAAACTCGATATGATGTTCCCAACATCTTCAGTGTCAGCTACTCGCTTGTGAATCTACTTGTGCATCGCCTACAGCTGCTATTTGCTACAATCACTAGAAAAATCAAGAGGCAACTACATACGCAGACAACCTCAGATTGAAGAAATAAGACATCAAAAATAGTTGATCAGGCATCTATGATATCCTTTTTGGAATATATGGACACTTTTGGAGAAAAGCGAGATTGCCTAATGATATCATTAATCGTCAAAGAAATACCTGGACTTGGAATTCTGACAGAAAAGATGACAATCCCACGACGAATAGACGATGTTCTGATTCTTTATCTTACTTCGGCCCCAAAACCTAAAGAAAACCACCTGAAGAAGCTTGTTCTATTTCAATTTACTTCTGGATTTGCAGTAGTTTAAGATTCGCTCACAGATTGACACCTTCATCAGGAAGTATCATGCAGAGGAGAATATGGGCTTTTCGTCTGACGTGACCTTGGATAATAATAAAAGATCTCAAGGATAAGATCTTTTTATAAACAAACTGAAGGTATACTGAAGATCACCAACTCTGGTCTCTCTTTGTTCTGAGAGACCGAATGGTTGGACGTCGACGGATCTCGTCTATAAAATTTAAGGAATAGTACACTCCAAAAAAATAAGTTTCATCCACTTTTGGTTGTTTTCAATAGATTCTATTGTTTCTTTTGTTTTAGTCGTGTTTCTGTTTTACAAAGATAATTAATAAAACACAAACCAGAAAATATAATAAATTATTGAAAAAAGAAATATCATGTTTACATGATTTCTAGTTCTGGTTCTGATGGCAAACGAACTAAGTTGGCCTATCGCATAATCTATGACAAATCCCAAAATCATTCCCTTTCCCACTCTCCATCAACGAACAAGGGGGGTTTCAACAAAAGGGCATTCAAAAAATTGACAGAAAATCAATGACTCTCAATCCACTTCGCACACACACACAGCTGCGAATGCCAATGCCGCCAACAATGCCCAAAGTTTAACCCGTCTGGACTATGTTTCGATTTCTTATCACCTGTCTTGTATCACCCTTTGAAACACCTGTCCCCGTTTACGGATACAGCACTCAGACTAATCACCCAGACAGCTTTCGGTTGACGAGTGAAGCGAAACGCGAAATGCAGCGGCGTTGTTAACTTCCTTTCCATGGGAAGTAGGTGCTTCAGTAAGTGGAATTTCTTTGGTGATTTTCTTCTTCTGCTAAATCTACACGTTAATGCGTTGGTCTTAGATGGTTATGGTTCGCTAGTAACTAATATTTAAACATCGTCCTTTGTTGTCTTGTTAATTGCCTCTCTGCCGATACTGATCTATGTGGTGTGATAGTCGTCTAACATCGGAATCAAATTAATTTCAAGTTGGAAACGTTTTCTGCAGCCTAGAAGACGATTGTGTTTGACACGGTCTAACGTTGAGGACACTAATTCACATGACGGTGGATGGTGGTTTTTGCACCTTAAGTTTCGAAGGTTAACTCATAGTGGCATAAGGTTGCTTTTTTGTTGTATATTGGTTCAAGATCGATAACTGTTTTGAAGGCGCCTAAATATAAGAAGAAAAAAAACTGTGACACGACCGCTACAGCTGCACATGCAACCACTGGCCTTCGGTTAGTCATCGATAGGCTCGATAGGAAAGGTTTAAACTTCGTCGTTTTGATTGCCTTTTGCGTTTGTTAGAATTTTGAAGCGAGTTGAAGTCAAAACTGCATCCACAGTTCTGCTCGTTTTGTTCAACCAACAAGGGAAAAGAACAAGGGAAGGATTGAAGAGGAGAAAAAATAAAACAAAACAAACGTAGAACGTAGCGTAGAAATTGATTTTCCCTTTTACACCGAACAAAGTCATTTTTCGTTAGCTTTGCGAATGGACCGTGAAACGACCGGTATCAGCATGTGGTGAGTTTTGCTTAAGCACCATTTTTATTATGCATTATGTCGAGCATTAAGGGGATCGATTCTTGTCGTTACAGCGCCACTGTGAAAACCCTTTACACCAGCGTACATTTCACACCAAATCTGGTATGCGTGTGGGGCACGAAAAAATGCACAATTCCTTACCCGACCATACGTAATACGATCCGAATGAGTCCGAGTGTTAAATAAAACACCTTGCTTATTGGGTTTTTCGTCTAAACCCAGCAAAAAAAAAGAATGTCATGGTTCAAGTTTTATAGGTTCATCTCAGCGAACGAATCGAAACGAATTTTTGATTTAAAGGAACATATAGCGGTTGTTACACCTGGCTGAATGAAGAACATGAGCGAGGGTTTTTTTGTGCATGTCAATATTTCCTTTGTTTTCCATAGTAAAATCATTTTTTCAAACATCGTGCATTAAAAATGCAGAATTTTATAAAGTTTCTTATTTTATGTTTTTTAGCACAAATTTGAACACCCTTAATTTACGCTTAATATTACTTTAATGTAGCCAGTAAATGAAATATGACTTCATGGGATATTTATCCAAATTTGTCTCACTGAGTCTACTTCAGATCTCTTCCAGATTAAATCACACCATTGTATCTTCAATTTTACATTAATTCCTCAGTTTTTGTATTCTTGGATATTGCTTTCGTTCCCGTTTCGAGTTTGTCCCGACCCATTAACTGGTTAGCTTATGAATTACAGAAGTACTAAAAGTGATAAGTAAACAAAAATATGATTTGCTCTAGATCAAATGTAAAGAAAGAACAAAAAAACAATCCTTTTTCCTGCCTAAACTGATTAGGAATTAAAAAAAGGCGAGCGACCGTGTGTACCGCCATTAGTAAAATTATTATCCTGAAGTAATCACTTCAACCCCGTACCCCCAAAATTCCAATGAGCAATGGGTGTAAATCTAGTAGGTTTTTAGAATATGTAGAAAAGAGAAGAAAAAACTCACCACAACACCAGCAGCTGTAGGAATGCCAGCGTGATCGTTGTGCTTTTGGGAGTGCTGCGAAACACGGTAGCAGCCATTTTGGTTGGTGCCGTGTGCTTCTGTCGCTGGAGAGACACACCGTAAGCACCAGCGTCTCCGACGTCGCCGCGGCCGACGCCGTCGTCTGCGACGCAGCGGTCGTCCCCACTGCACTCGTGGTCGTGGTCCTCCGGTGCTCCGCTCGGTAGAGTTTATAATCATTTCATGGTTGTTAAGTGTGTGGCACGCACCGCCACGTCCGGTTGCGTTTAGTCACGGAAGCCGCTGTGCGTATGTGTGTGCGACAAACGAAAGTAAGCTAACAACAAGGTTTTTCTTTCACTTCTGCTTCTGGCTCGCTTGCCGAACACTCACACTGCACATCATCACTGGGAACCTTTTTGAGCGACAGATCACTTTAAAACGCGTGCACTGGAAACACCTAGAAGGAGTGATATTCACCACGGTTTAGGCACGAGCTATTGAGTTGTCCTGCCCCATTCGGGTGGAAGTACATCCTCCACACTGTAATCGTCACTTCCGATGGATGTCAAAGTGTGCAAGACGCTCATCCCAGCAGCACGTGTCGGAAATGGACACTAATCAAGTCGCGTACTTCATTTGCAGGGAGAGGGTCTTATCACTGTCACTGTGAAGTTTGCCGACACTTGGAACTTGCACTTCGTGGTTGAATCAATTTATGCACGCCATACACACCGTCTCAACCGTCCGCGATGAAGTGTTGCACACATTACGCTGGCTGAGAACGTTTCGCGCATCTCGCAGTATGCACGATATAAACGTTGACGATGACATCTGTTACGTAGCGACGGCATGCTTATACATTCTTCTGTCTGCGAAAAACACTGCGAGACGCGTTGTTTATACTGTCAACTTCCACCAACCGATGATGTGTAGCACGGAGACACGCTTTTGCATTCATTCGCGCAAACGAAATCATACGTGCATTACGACTTCTGCCAACACCCCCCGGGTCACTGGTTGACAAACGAGACCAGTGACGCTTCAAAAGCGACACCTTTTTGGTCGTGCTCTCGAGAGCACAAGTGAAAATTTGCATAATTTATCGTCGCGCTCAGACACACAGACGGGGCAAATAATAACGACGATGTCCCTAGGGTGTCCTTTTCCATTTAAAAACCGGTACGATGACCATTTCTTGTTTGGTGAGTGATGCTTGGTGAGGGTGGAAAACTATTGACAATTAACTCACACAATGCAACAGGTACGGGTAGGTATTAATCTTCTGACATTGCGAGGAGTTCAGGGACTTTGCTAGAAAACCCCATCTCACAACAAAGGCGACTGAAACGAAGCAGCTTGAGTAAATTTATTAATTATTTGGAATTTATTGGCTCACCCGGGTAAGGTATTGCGTGTCCATCGTGTGCATCGATCGAGATTGTGCTTGGCATTCCACGTATGATTTGTACCTTTTTTTTGGGGCGTACTTTCGTTGGAGACGTTTTTTCTGAGCATGGTTTATGCTGACCATCGATTCGATTGCTTGCCCTTTTTAGAGTTCGTTTGGTTTTCCGACATGAAATGGAATGATTTCATCAAGATTTTATGAACCATTTTCTTAACCACATTTGAGGTTGTGAGAAAATCGAACGCCACTGGCGCCACTCGGTTTGTTTTGTTTTAGCAAATCTTTTTAAAACACATTTTTAACAATTATTATCGAGTTTTGTATGAAGTTAGTTTTTTTGGTTGTTATCTCGTCTCGCTTGACCGTTCATTATCGCACGTATGCAAAACATGGAAAATCGAATGACATCATACGAAACAGGGAAAGACCATCTACGTGACAGTAAGCACTTGTTTTACCAACGGAATCCTTGAATGAGATCTTCTACAAGCTGTAGAATGGTAGTTGAAAACAAAACACTTTCCTTCCCCTAGTACATGTGTTTTTCCTTTACAAACGGCAATAATACCTTCCGTCACCCAAACTACTCCAGACACGCAACGCCCGAAGGTATGCAATATGGTGACATTCAATGATGTTCAGCGTTATATTTTTAGCTGCCATTTTTGTGATGTAAATAAATAGAAGAAATTATGTTATATGTTGAAATTTTTAACAAATAATTAAGTTTCAAGCGGTCGTACAAGACGGCCAAAACGTAACAAAACAAAAAATCTGAAATAATCCATCACCCTCAGATGGTACGCTTTACACTTTTTTTCTTTGCAAGCGTCCTGCTTCTCGATGTTCTTCAATTTCGAACGCTAATTACATCCCAGGAGATTGGTGCTTGCTTGCTCGTTTCCCTTTCAGCCAAGGGACACACCACGGCAGTTGCATTTCCATTGCTTACGACCAAAAACCAAACGCCGACCACTCTTATCGAATGACAAACCAATGTTTGCTACCTTTTTTTTTGCTTCAAAAAAAAAAAGGACAACGACTACACGATGGAAGCGAGAAATCGGCATCGACCTTTTGCTCTCTTTCTCTTTATTGCTCTATACTACCAGCAGGATAGATTATTGTTCAAGCATAATCGTTAAACTTTGAAAATCCTTCTACAAAAAGGGAAAGAAATTGAGTGTTACAAATTAAAGGCTTTTACTTGTTTGTTTATCTCAACTTCCTTAAAATTTTTGCAATATTATTCATCATTTTTTGTACACGAAACAATAAGCTTTCGGAAGCTTTCAGGATACGTAAACATACCAATTAATTGATCAAAGCAAAGCGATAACATTGGTTTGTAACGCTCGAATAATGTTACAGCTTTGTAACCGTTTGTTTGTTTTGTTTTGAAGGAAGTTTTTACACTGTCGTGACAATAGCTGCAACTGCAATAAACGGCAGGTAAACGATCCGGAAACACATTTCATCACACACAAACAAACAAAAAGGAAACAACAAAAAACAACAACCAAAATCACACGCACACACACACATCCGGGAATGATCGAAACGGGGTGCGGAGGAAATGGTCCAACAGTACGGAAACCAACCGTGTGGACCCTATTTTTAGTGCCACCAATCAATACTTATTATATCAAATCGTATCCCATTTTGCGTTCGATGCACTATTCTGCATTCGGTGCAATTGTACGATTTTATGGCCTTTTGTCTGTTTGCGTTGTTTTATTGTTACGTTTGTACCTTTTGCATGAGAAAATTGATCGATTAATGATGTGATAAGTTTTCGTCAAATTAGTAATAATAGATACAAATACAAATTGTTCAAAATTAATAGTAAAAATTGACTATTTTAATAATTGATGAGATGGATGTAATTACACTATTAAAAAATCTTGTAAAAAATGAAAAAATAGGGCACAAAAATTGTATTATCATATGAAAATGTTACCAACTTTCAGTTTTCCTAATAATTGTGAAGGTATCATTTGAGGTATGAACATTAAGTGTCATTAGCGGCACATTTCGGTTTATTCGATTTAAATTAGACTTCCGCTCGTAATACTCATGATTAGCTCCAAAAAAGCAACCATCCTCAAGGGTAACGTGTGAACAAAAAAATCACCTAGACAAACACCATTTTATTGGCCCCCTTTTCAGCCGGAAGTAGGTTTCACACCTTAGCTCCACATTTATCGACGACGATGTTCCTTTACCACACGGTATTTTGTTTCAGCTCTTTCAACTTTGTTTCACTACTTTGAAGTATAATAAATAAAACCAGAAGAATGTGATGGGAAGGGAGGAAATAGGAAAGTGGCCGGAAGTTCTTAAGCACGGTTCATCAACACAAAAACACGCATCCGTATGCTTTATCCGTTGAGTACACACACAGCACAAAGAAAGCAATGTAAAGGAGCAAACAAATTGATAAAAACAAAACAAAAAAATCACAACCGGTCAAACGCACCAGGCGCCTCCATCGATGCACGAATCGATGATAATATTTAATTACTGCTGCTGCTGACATGCGAAGGTGATCAGCGAAAAGGGGCTTTTGATTTTCATAATCCGCTCACTTAAATCCACATACATAAACACACACACAACACTAAGTAGAAGAAAAAAAAACCACAGTCACAAGGAATTATTTTCGATCCTTATGGCAATAAAGGCATATTACATATTAATAGCAACAAATAACCGAACTCGTACTGGTTCGTTGTTTTTCTTTTTTCTTACATACAAACACACATACACGGGAATACAATTACAAATATCACACTAAATAAATAGGCGCGCTTATTTCCGATTGACAAAACGTGCGAACCACCCGCCGTGCGACCAACGACTGAAAAAGCTTCGCATTGTTTGTTGTTTCAGCGCTCGTTCTCGTTCGGCTTTTACTTCGTGTCTGTCCGGTCGGATCGGGTCTCATTGGTGAGTGTGTGTTTCGGGAACCGAACAAGCTTTCCGTGGCACGCGATCAGTCGCCTTTAAAGCAGGTTTCGTTCTTTGTTTGCGTTGTTATTTATTGTCATTTTTTATGCTTTTTTTGGCACTGTGCGAAAAAAAAACCCGCGCAAAATGCCGTTTGATCGTTTGACACAGTGAAACGGTTGCGGGTAATTCAAAATGTAAGTCTGGTGCACGCTTTAAAAGTGCATCAACTTGTGAATAGGAGAAAATTTTCTACCGAAACGATTCTTTTTTTTTCGCTGTCTTTTAATATCGCCACGCCACGTCCTTGAGGACCTTTGTTTGGTACAAGGTAAGTTTTGGTTTCGTGCTAGTACTGCTACCTAGCGACTCGCGGGGTCTTGCAGGGCCGCCATGAATGAAAAATGTCCCACAATGTGACCATCGCAAATGGCCATCGATTACTGTCAGCCGTGCTGGGAGCTCTGTTTCGTGCATAATGCGCTACGACACAGCACGGGAAAATAAGTAAACCACTACGAAGACACATTATCATCAAGATTATTGATTACGATCAGCTGACCACGACCCACGGAACAGAACGACCACCAATGGGGGGGGGGGGGGGTTCTCTCACGGCTCACGGCTCTGTGTTTTGGTTTGTGCGGGACCTTATGCACGTGCTCTAGCAGCAGTGATTGGGAACAAATACGGTGAGACAGCCTGGCGTCGAATCGAGTGACATTGCGTGACTCCAATGTACACAACAGATCCTCTTCCGTATTTAATAAGCTTTTTTTTTGGAACTTCTATCCACTTGCTGGGACGGCAACATAACCACACCGACCGCTTAACGAAAGTTGAAAGGTAAACAACATTCCAACTGAATTTGATTAATTATGAAGTCAAGATAAACAATTCTCGATAGGGATGGGGCACGGGTGAGAAGGAAACGAATTATTTATTACACAGTGCAAGATTGTCCACAAGCGACGAACTTTTTGTGTTTGATTTAAATATCGTTAAAGTTAATTAAATCTTCGGTGTACATAAAGAACAAAGAAGAAATAATCATAATCAAATGCAACTGCAATGATTTGTTTTCCAACAGCAAGTCGCATAAAAACAAAAGCTTTCATGCAAAGCTCGCATGCAAAGTTTCATGCAGCTTTGAAAGCTGCTCAACTGCTCGAAAGAGCTCCACAATGCAGGGGTGTCAAATTTGGAATGCATTTTTTTAAATATTCAACTATATTGTTACCACAAAATGGTAGTAATTTTACAAACATATAAAAAAAAACTAAATACATGAAGATGTTGTAACATAAAAGAGATGTATTTAAATCCCTTTTCTTGTTTTCGATGCTTTAAATTTATCTAATTTTGACAAAATCACAATTTTTTTGTTGTTGCAAAATTCAATTTTTTACAAAAAAAAAAGATGGACCACTATTTACATCACTAATATTCTCCACTTTAACACATTTATGACAAATCTCTAAACCACCTCTAACGAAAGCAATGCGACCCAGCTGGTAAAAGTACAAACACAGCTGACCCGTTGACAAATGGGAATCAAACCGTCGTGACTCGGCATCCATTTCGCACGAACAGTGCTTGAACGCCACTTTGGCACGTCGACCGGCCGGTGCACATTTGCATGACCGAATGCAAATTTGTTCTCCTCTGCCGAAGAAAGTGACCGACGATTGGACCGATCTGTGTGTAATCTGCGGGTCTTTTCGAGTGGAGAAAACAGAGCGAATTCCACTCTATTGTATTGGGAGAATGCAGCCGACGGGGTGCAGAGCTTGGCTGCATCAACAAACATCACTTGTTTGTGTTTCACCCGCACGCATTGCAAGATGTGCGAGCTGTAACGTAAGAAAAGAAAAACTTGAGTTGAGAAAAGGAGTTGAATGAGATGCAGTTTGCAAATTTTTTTTAATGATAATTCAAGGTCCATCAATGAACGTATGATTTATTATTAAAAATACTATTTTTTTAATTCTATTCACTATAACAGTATTTAAAACACGTTAAAATTGATATGTTAAAGTTTGCTTCTATCTTCATAATTAACTATAAAACCCTTTTCTTTCATATTTCAAAGTTCATTTCCTTTTTAATTCCAAAACCATTTTCTTTGCGAGTCATCACGGTTGCATTTTCATTTAATGAATGATGGTTATGCTTTTAATTATCTCTTACTTCACACCAAGCTAGTCGTCAAAATGCTGATCTATGGTTTTAATTTTACCAACTGTTCCACCTGCGACAAACACAGACTTCCTATAACTTTCCCTGTACGAAACGAATGACAACCACTTCCGGCGCACGATGAGTTGATGTGTCGATCGAATGCCGTCCAAAGGGCGTCCCATGGACAAAAGAAAAGCAAAAAAATAAAACAGACAAAACCCGCACAGACCGAAGAGAAATGCAACAAATGGGGAACAATCGTTTGTTCACTCGTACATCCATTGATCGTCCGAAGGAGTGTTCGGACATTGTTAGTTTCGTAGGCAGGTTGAAACATTGAAGGGCGGTGGCATTCGTCTATGGACGCAGTTTAACACTGCAAGTACCTGCCACTATAGAGAAAATCAATCATCAGACTTTACTAATGGATCTTGTCGTGGTGCATCCCGCCCGCCCGCCCGCGATTCACCTGACCATTTGAAGTGACAAAAGCTGCTCGAACACGATGACATGGACGAAAGCAATCGGGGAAAGCCCTAAAGAAAGTATTTTGCTAGAAAGACATGTTAGTATTATTCCTTTTTATTACTAACAACATCTCATTTATGGAAGGAAGAATGAAAATTTAGATAATGTGATCACAATCCAACACCCGCTTAAATTTATTTTTGTCTGTTTATTCATGCAACACGATCAGTCCTGTGATAGTTTCTGTATAAGATGGGCAAATTGCATATTTTTAGATTAATATAAAACAAAAACGTAAATAATCGACCGGCCACCTCAATTCCGATCACATCGTAATTACTTTGCATTTAACCTTTCGCACTTGATGCGCATTTTTATTGATCCAATCCCTCCGAAGCTCCCGGACTGTTCAAGCGATCTCACACATCCACTCGATTGCACTTGAACTTCCGAACTTGCAAAACCTTCATCCACCATCCTTGTCTTAAAAGACCACATCTCACTAAATGTCCACAGAGAGAGAGAGAGAGAGAGAGAAAGATCCAGCGTGAAGGTGTATCTATCCGAATAGTACTGCACGGATGCATTGTGCACGGTATGTCCACGACCCACGCCCGTTAACCACCCATCAATCATTGACCCAATCCATGGTGCCTGAAATGGAGATATACAAATTGCATCGCTGCTGCCGTACCTTTTAGAGCCACCGGTTTCCTCGACCCCACAGGACAGATGGTTCAAGTGCAGCGGTGCAGGAACGGCGGTTTCTCGATCGTGACGCGTGTCAGACAAATGGAATTATTCTCTCTGGCGTAATGTGGCACCCGCGGAATGTGTCATTGAAGATGGACGATAGAAGGAAAAAGGGAAAGATCATTAATACGTTGTGTAATTAATTATCATTAATTTTTTTTTCTACGACAAAAAACAATTACAAAAGAATGAATAATTGTCCAACTTTTAATACTGAAATTGTTTTTTAATTTGTTTTTTTATTTTAATTTTTATTAGAAAGAAGTATTTTTCACTTTTTTATCACTCTATTGCGCAAAATTGTGCCCACAAGGAAGAGATATTCGGGCATTTCCTATTTCTAAACAATCAAATCCCAGTTGACCACTAGGCAATGTGGAAGCTAAGAAAGGATATAGAAAGCCACACCACACAGCAGTTATCGCATGTGATAAAAAAAACCAACCGAACTGCATCATACATTGTGCGCATAGTAGCGCGAACCATCGATCAAAGCAATCTGTTGTCCATTTCTATTGAAGGTGGATATCAAAACAGACTACTTTTTTATTCCTTTTTTTCTCGCTCTCTCCTGCTGATGTGGTTGCTATACTTTGCAATTGTGAAACCGCATGCAAGATACACAAAGCTTTTAACCATTTCCCATTACTTTCTTTTGATTGTGTACAGGTAAACAATCAAGGAAGAAAGACAAATCCAGCGATCGAAAACAAACGAGGTTCGTTGCTTCCCGCTCGTTGAAGTTATTTGTTATTACGATTATTGATCTGCAAACGAACGCACACCCACACACAAAACATGAAGGTCGACCACTGTGCAGGAAGATGAAAATTAGTCTTATGCTTCGATTAAGCCGCGAAACTGTCATTAATCGAGCCGTAATCTCGAAAAACATCAAACCCGCCCCCCCCCCCCATAATGTCGGCTGCCGATCGTCCACTTTTCATAATGCACCTGCTGGCCCACTTGTATGCGTGCGAGGGAGGGGCGTTTTTTTTTGCTCAGCTTTATTACCCCTTGCAGGAGATCGTGTGATCGTTTCGCGTTCGCCTTCTAATGGTTTCGCTGCTGCAACTCTTCTAATGGTTTCGGGTTTTCTAGCGAAGTTAGTAACCTTGCATACGATAACCATTAATGCAGTTTTACGAAGAATCTCCTACCCAGTGCCCCCGGTCCTATTGATGAAGGTATTTAGTGATCATTTGCTTGCTTCCTTCACTCGATCCTCGATCGGATAATGATAGCGCACAAGCCGCATAGTCCTTCAATTAAAACAATACGTACAGCACGTTACAAGCCAAGCGCAGGCAGACCCGTCGGTATCAGTTGCCGTGTCAGTAACGAGCAAGAAGTAGACATGTGGAAGCTTACAAACAAGTAGGAATAACAGCAAACAACAACAAAAAATGCCACCTTCATATCAAACCAGTTTCGCCAACGATGGTAACTCTCACCACCACCGGGAAACAAAGGCGTTTAGTCAAACACTGCTCAAGGCATTGCCGATATCAATCAGAATCTCGTCAAATGATGAAACAACACCATTGACCATGAGTGCATATGATTGCGATTTGTACAGACTTTAATCGATTTACTTAATATCTAGTCAGTGTCCAGAAAAATTCCGTTAAAGTTCATTTTGACAGAACATTTATACACAGCAAAAGGTTTAATAACTTTTAACGCTTTCTTTTCTTTAGAACTTAACAATTGCTTTGACGGGTGTTTTAAACTAATCGCCCAATATATATTATTAAGCTTTTTTAGAACCTATTCGCCTTTAGCGGACTATTCGCAAAGGATCATTCGATGTCATTCTCATGACGTGATCAACGCAACGTAAAGAATGACTAGTTTCATACATTTTAATGAACTCCTTTCACGTTGCTTTTTGTTGAATTTCTAAATATGGTAAAATCAAAATGTATCAGCTCATAATATGAGGCAAAAATAAGGTTCGTGTCTTGTTGAGGAACTAAGGAAATCTTTTTCTGATAGAGGGATATGCTTTGCAAGGTAATATCCTGTCAACTGTTTTAGTCGTAAGTAGACATTTTTTTGTTTCTTCTTCAATTCTTTATTTACTTTATCCAACTCCTCCAGAGGCGGTCAAAGAAATGCTCTTCCTCGGCAGCTACTAAGGTGGCCCCAACTCCATCTCAGGACTATGAGACTTTAGGCTAACATCCTGCTATCCCTGGAACTATAAAAATTGTTCATGAAATCAACATCGAAAGATAATATTAAAGCGATAACAACATAAGAAGAATTGATAATTTGCTCTTTATTTTTGTTACAAACTTTTTAAATTTAAATTACTTCCACGACTTCGATGACTTTGATGACTTAACTCCAATTCTTTTTATTAGCAACTTCGATCCATCGGATGAAATGATCATTATTTACAATCCACTTTAGCAAGGATGTCACACACAATTGTTTGCCAGCATTAACGATGTGTTTTGCTTGTATTTAACCTGCCATACGGCCACAAACGGCTCCAACACTCGCATCGCTGCTAACGATAATCTGTTATTTACGGTTGTGTGGAGAAACTTTTCGAAACCTTCGGTCTGTTTCGACCCCACTACACCGCCCGAAAGTATCCATCAGCTTACAGGGGCGTAATGGTCAAAGGGCAGTGCGATAAAGTGAAACGATACACCGGAACCTGTCGTCGCGGGAATTTCGGATACGCGTAAAGATTTATCGGATCTTCCACGCATAGGAACTCGACTTTCTTCCTGCTGTCTTTAGATGCATTTTTATAGTACAGCTATTTGACAGGATTCGGTTGACGGTAAGCTGACATGAGGATGATTATTGCGATAAGCAAAACCCGTTTTATGATTATTATTATTTTTAATAAATTATTATTTATTTACTCATTTTACATTACATTAGGTACACCTGTTACCTATCAATGGGACATAATATTATTAATTCTAAGTTACAATTATGCTAAGAAACAACCATTAAAACCCCTATTCCGATGGTAAACAAAACACGAAATCACACTCGTAAACAAAAAACAAAACGTTTTAGCGAAGATGACCCACTGCACGGTTCACGCATTATCCATCAAAAAGGGATGGAAGCAGCAGGAAGGAATGGAACGATTTCTTTTCGCCCTCTGACACACCGGTTTTTTGCTAATGATGCTGGTGTGTAGAAAACGGAAAACATGACATGAGTTTCACCATCCTTTTGCCCAGCTCTTGTCTTGGATGGACCGCATGCAATTGCATCCTCTTTTGTGGCGTTCGAGCGGCATTGTAATGCTCGTGGCCAAGAGGGGTGTAAACTGTGAAACTTTTCACTTTCGTTCAGTGCAGTTTCGATCCAATGCACAATAACGTGTGAAGACAAAAAAGGACGAACAAATGTAATCATTATTTGAAAAAGGCAACAAGGATTTGGAAATGAATGTTTTATTATTTAATATTAATTTTTACAAACCATTCGGTTGCTAAAATTAGCCAAAAACCAAAACCAAAAAAATTAGCCAAACCAAAAAAAAAAGATCTTTTTATAAGGATTTTTTTCTCCACGTTACTAAAAATGCAAAATAAACAACTGCTCAAAAACTGTTGTAATCACATTAATTTAAAGCTTACACTTCCTTGCGGAATTTTTTGCTCATATCGATTGCGTATCCGGATATTGCGTGCGCAGCATCTTTATCGTAAATTTACGCCCGATCAATTACTCACATACCCATTATCGATGTATGGCATGCATGGCATCGGGCCCCCATATGCAATGGAGCCTTCACGATGTTCATTTTCTATAAATGTTTTAATTTTGTGCGAAACATCCTCAATCACAACGAAACTGCATATACTCGTCCCAGCGATCCATTAGCGGTGAAGTAAGGCAGACAGCAGCAGCAGCAACAGCAAAGGATCATGAACTTTCTTTTTTAAACGCGTATTTATGTCATCGAATGGTGATTAAGTGGAGGGAAATTTTCGCTTTTACCTGCCAAGGTACAGGGATGGATCAAGGTTGCGGTTTTTTTGGAAGCCAGTTTTTGCAAAAAAAAAAAACTTGTAGCGAAATTTGATACAATAAGAATAAAAAAAAATGTATAAAAACAAAGGTCGTGAAACTTGTAGTACAAAATACCTTTCCGCAAGCAACGATCAAGCCATCAAAAGAATTAACGCAGCAGCCGATTAAAATTGATTATAGACACGCTGTATATTACCTTCCGTATCTAATCTCCATCTAGGTCAAAGTGAGCAGGTAAAACAAAGTGCAAAGGGCACACCCCATGTGGTCAATTGTCCTTAGAAGGGACAACCAGAAGAAGCAGAAAACTCCGTTCCACCCAGAGTGGGAGGAAGCTTGTTTTTAATTGTGGGGTTTTGTTTTTTTGCGCCATAGAATGCGGACGCGCTCAATTTGCCCACCAGAACCGGTTGGAATGAGCTGTATAAAATTCTTCCTGACTTGTTTATTAATTCAAGTCTATCACAAGGAAGAAAGTTAGCATTTTTTGAACAATTTGTGTTTAGATAAATAAATATTTAAATAAAATGTATCGTGTTTTAAGAGAATATTATGTTTTATTGTAATATTTAATATTTTTATCAATAAATCTTTTTTGGGGAAACAATCTTCCAAAAGTCACTAATTAATTAAAAATATATAAAAAAAACACTTTAATACTATCAATGTAAAAACAATGGAACAAATTAATTTACTTCATGAAAACAATTTCAAACAGCAAAAGCAATTATTCATTAGCAAACTTTTCAACGGGTAAAAGCCGTTTAACCCATGACCCCGGCGGTTTAGTATGCGTTTAGATTGGTGTTTGTTGTCAGCTCACTTCACATACAAATGGTAACTTGAATAGAATTGATTTTAGAAGCCCCAGACAGTGAATGCCCTGCTGAATGAAGAACATTTGCGATTAAAACTTCACTAAACAAAACTAATTAAGCAGAAAGAAAAGAATGTCAAGAGAGAAATTAAATCAACCCCATAAAAATAAAATATAAAAAATAAAAAAAATGATGGTGATAAAAAAGCTGCGTTTAAGTAAACAATAGCTTAACAAAAAAAATTGAAATTAAAAAAAAATTCTATTCAAAATCTCATCTGGATGGTTAAAGATGGCCGAACAGACACTCACTTTCGTTCACCATATTTCTTGGTGCGTGATTCTTTAAATGTCACCTGGCGGAAGATTGCAAATTAATCTTTCGAAAATGTTAACAAACACCAAACATTTGACTATTATTACAGCCTCTACAGCCACATCATCAACAAAGTTGCTTTGCAACGGTTGTCTCGTTTAGCCCGGGGAAGACAATCAATTTTATTATTATTTGAGTTGTTCTCCTGTTGTCTTTGTTAGTATACAGTGTACAGTGCTGTGTGCTTTCTATTGCTTTCATTGTCAAAGAACATATTTGTTCGATAGAAACCTTCCGTGTGCTTACCGGTGTACAAGTCCACCATACATCAACATCGATCGGTTGCATCTTTCAAACCAACAATTAACTGTTTTTTTCCCCTTTACATCGATCACACGCACCGATCGATTCCTTACGGACACCTTTTTTGTTGTCTCACTCTTTCACAGCGCAACACCACCAGAAAACAAGTGTCGCGGGTCACGACATCATGCGCATCGACTGTCCCCCGCCCTTACGATCGCATTGAAAGGCAGGTGCTAAAGCGAGAGAGAGAGAGAGAGAGAGGTGCGCTAAAAAGTGCAAAAATAATTATGCATCGATCAGGGAAAAATCGTGGCCGGTTCGCGCTTTCCTGTCCACACGCGGGCTAACGGTGGCGTCATTGTTCCTACGCACGCCGAACCGTGCACAACGCGAGTTTACTGGTTGTACGACGGACTATCAAAAAAAAAAGTAACGAAAAGTGGGTGCATACTGCAACCAAGTGTGTGTACAGTTGGTGCAATCTGCAGGAGCGAGGAAAATAGGAAATTTTTGGCAAAAGAAAAACTGATTCACAAAACAGGACAACTTTTTGGTTCGACTTTGCATGACCGAAGATCGCTTCTTCGGCAAGTGTGTGTGCCCTGGTGTGCTGGTGTACTTTATCTGTTGGTGAAAAATTGCGTGTCGTTTACAAAACTTTCCACTTAAGCACATTTCGGCCCGCTAAGGTACAACATAAGGTTCGTGTTCGAAGTCGAATTCCCGTACGCGTGTTTGTTCGCAAGCAGAACAAAAATTCCAATCACAGCAAAAAGCAACCCGGTGATACCCGAAAGTAACATAGAACACCAAAAAAGAACAAAAAACAAAACCACACATTTACAAAGTTGCGCCAAATTCTGCAAAGGGCGCTCGGAGCGTCAGAAAAGCTAGCACACCGGCGCAAGCAAAGTCGTCGTGGCATTGGCCGAGTGTGTTGACGAAGTTTGCTGACCGTTTTCGTACGAGTGACCGTTTTAACACCCTCAACCGCCGTGTTTCATTAGAGTGAGTAACATTGGAACAATTGCTTAGTTGTTGAAAAAATATTTTGTATTGATTGAACATGAAAAAAAACATCTTCGAGTGACGTTCGATCATGCAATATACTCATAACAGTCTACAAACATTGGTACCACCTTTATGTGTTTTTTATGATAATTTACCAAGGGATTGAGCTCCATTACAGGGTTTTTCTATTCAGTTTAGACTAGCCGCACACTTTTTCCTACTCGGCGCACTTGATTTTTAGCAAGCAGCATGTTTGTTTGCCTACCCGCGTCAAAAATCAAGTGCGCCGAGTAGGAAAAAGTGTGCGGCTAGTCTAAACTGAATAGAAAAACCCTGTAAAACATTTAACGTCAAATATAAAGATTTCACAACTACTCTTCTCCGCTACATTGTTGTTTTTCGAATGTTAGTAAAACATGAGAACGCAACATTTTATTTAAATTTAAATACTCTTAATAATATAAATTGTATTAAAATTCTTTGTCAGATATCAATATTATTCCTATTAATTTTTTTATGTTACGGTGGTTGAGATTTTCGCCGGTCTCTACATGACAAGTTCGGGGATCAAATCCCGTCCGGGCTCTTCCCTTGTACGCAGGACTGACTTTCCTTCTAAGGATAAATAAAGTCAAGCAAAACCACAAAAGAAGGAGAATTTTTTTTTCATTACCCAGTAATACATATTTCACTTATGGTAACTGATGCAATTAAACCACAAGGGAATTTGAACCTGCTCAGTAATTGTTGAAAGTTATCGTCAATAATCGAGAAACCATTAAAGTAAAAAGTTCAGATAAATTTTACAAAACTACCACAAAATCTCTATTATAAAAAGAATAAACTTCTGACTGCTCATGTATCGCAGAAAAAATAAATTTAAAAGGTTGCTAAAAGTGAAAGACTGTCGAAAGAAATAGCTAATATATTGTCCAAGAAACCCGAGAGAACATAGAAGTTTCCTTACAGACATGCTTAAAATTAGTTTTAATCCCCTAATCCAAACCCCTAAAACTGATCTCATCTGATCTCGATTGATCTCTCCCAATAGGCAAAGATCGCTAGAGGCAAAGTACAGCGACACCACAACTTTAATCTTCCGTATCGATCGAACGGAACGCATCTCATCGACAACACCATGACCTCGTCCAACATTAGCGAAAGCATCCCGTTTTACGACGTGTTTGGATATTACGAATGGACTTTAACCCTAGCAGATCCTCGCACGAAAGGATGGCCGATGGTAGATTCGCCGATACCCACGCTGACAGGTGTCTGCATATATCTGTTCCTCGTGTGGATTGGACCAAAAATAATGCACGAGTAAGCACCGACCTTTGCCTTCTTTTGCAAATTGGGATCATTCGAACTGATCGTCTAATGTCCATTACCTCCCTCTTGCTAGCCGGAAACCGTTCGACCTGACCACATTTCTGGTGCCGTACAATTTGGCCATGGCACTGCTGAATCTCTACATCTGTCTGCAGCTATTCATCGGTTCGACCATGCGGCGGTACAGCTACATCTGTGAACCCTGCCGGCAGAGTTTCCATCCGATGGAGCTTCGTGTAAGTAAAACAGTGCACCAATGTCTGTTCCCTTTTTTCCACCTCAAAAAAAAACTGACCCGAAAGTGCAAGTATCCGGTATTTTATTGTTGTTCGAGATGCCTTATAAGGTCAACGCCATCGTCATGGATCTGCAGGGCATCCAGTTTATCAATGGCAGTGATCAGTTGTAGATCGTGCCGACAAATGAAAACCTCCACAAAACTGTCTCTCGCTCCAGTGACTCCAGTGACTCCAGTGACTGAGCAAAGCGAAAGCTCTTAATTATGGTTCTTGCTTCGTGATTCCCTCCTGACCCTCAGGAAGGACTCCACATGCCGAGTGAAACGAGGTGCATGATTTATCAATTTACCGCCCCAAAACAACGCAACTGCCCTTTGACATACATCTACCGCGTGGTCTTTCTGGTTTGAGGTTTTCTTTTGATTTATCTGGTCAAGCTTCACACTCTGCACGTCTGTTTTCCTTATTTTCTTTTCGGTTTATTTTTCTGAAACAAATATTCTTTACTCTTTTGCACCAAAAAACACAAGATCTTCCCTAGTGCAAGTGCGAGCCCGAACCAATAAAACGAACCATGCGAAGATTTCACTTTCGTTGGCAAAACCCCAACACGACGACTGTGTGTTTTGTGGTTTTCTTTTCGAAGCGATTCAGATCCTGCCAGATTTTTAATGTTCCTACGATTCGATCAGCTGGTCGTCTGCATCGGTTTCTCTTTCGCTGATTACGTTTTCATCCGTTTCCTTTCGGTCCATTATTCATTCCCGCGCAATTGAAGTCGATTGGGAAAATTTATTGCCCGCTGGCTGTGACTTTACTTAATACATTTCTCATTGTGCGGTTTTGCCGGTGTCTTCTTCCATTTGCAGATCGTTGATGCTGTCTGGTGGTATTACTTCTCCAAGGTGCTGGAATTCTCGGACACCTTCTTCTTCATACTGCGCAAGAAGGACAATCAGCTGACGTTCCTGCACGTGTACCATCACAGCACGATGTTCTCCTTCTGGTGGATCGGCGTTAAGTGGGTTCCAAGTGGAAGCAGTACGTATCATACATTAGGATAAGAAGGTGTTAGTGTACTGATCACCTGTCATAATCATCCTGACGAGTGTGATGAGCTTTCTATCGAGATTCTAGCAGATCTCATCAGGATCTTTTGCATGACATTAAGGACGTTTTATTTTAACTTCTTAAATCTTTTCTGATTATTTATAATTATCTCATTTAAGGTAGATTTGTTTTGGGTTAATTTTGTGTTAGTGTTCAACTGCTCATGAACCACATAAAATATTTCTGGATATGAACGTCAATATTTCTGGAATGTCTCTCTATTCAACGATTGTAAATAAAATGATCAAAACTATTTTTCACTTTGAAATTCCACCATCCAGCTCAGGAAACAAAATTTCAACAAAGCGTTAACATCATGTAAAACAACAAAACATAATGTTGATCATCGGTCAATGTCACTTAATTAGTATAACATAACCATTACACGCCAAATTGCTTCACCAGCAGTAGTTGTGCAGCTTCATATTGCATTAAATCCCTTCCCTTCTGATCACACCACCGATCAGACGGTTTAACGAAAACAAATTGAGTCCTCGTCAAAGGGAAAAGAAAAGGCATGCAAATCGATTAAATATTTAAGTACTCGCTACCAATGGCCATTTGTTGAAAAAGTGCCATTTTAATGCGCATTTTTGCTTCCACTTTTCGTTTATCTTAAACGAAAAGAAGTACCGAATTTACATCCATTTGCATTGCTGCTCTTTGCGCTACAAATGAAATAAATGGCACATCATTTGTATGCAAACTCTCTCTCTCTCCCATCAAGGGTTTGTGGGTTGCAAGTGTTATCAACTTTGTTGGTGGTAGTTTTATTTTATGATTCGATTTACTCTCTTCATAATAAGCATAATTATAATACACCGATGAAGCAGCGCGTGAAGATTGTGGTAATCTTAAATTAACGTTTTCGTTCGTCTCTCTACTCCCTATTTGCAGCATTCCTTCCTGCGATGGTCAACTCGTTTATCCACGTGCTGATGTACACGTACTACGGTCTGGCGGCGGTAGGTCCGCACATGAACAAATACCTCTGGTGGAAGAAATATCTGACGATCCTGCAGCTGATACAGTTCACCGTCGCTATGATCCTCGGCATCAACGGCATCATTACGGGATGCGAATTCCCGCTCTGGATGCACTACACCCTGATCGGTTACATGATCTCGTTCATACTTTTGTTCGGCAATTTCTACGCCCAAGCGTACATGCAGGGCAAACCGATCCAACAGTTCGAGATCAACTGTATCGACATGGGAGCGATTAAGAATAAGTCCGAATAAGAACATTGCGAACCGGCCATGGTTCGTGCCACACTGTATCATATAGCTTCAGTCCTTACTGCTCCAGTTTTTTTTTGTACGGTTTTGCTGCGTTTGTACATTTTTGCCAACGATGTATCTTTCGTGAAATAGGGTGTTTCTGTATGTTTAAATGCTTACACTTTCTGCTCAAATTCCTGCTTTGATTGTTATTAGGAAATAAAGTCAAACTTGCAAAATATAGTATTAATTAAATGAAAAATATCCAATGTCGTTATTTTTACTCAGAGTATGTTCGTTTTTTTTCATATCCGAACACTGGAACTATTGGTTTATATTAACAAAATGAAGTTTGTTATAAGAAATCATTAACAAGTCTAAAATAAAATTAATGACAATGATTACTAATTAATCATTTGTTTGTTTGTTTTGTTTCTTTTCGTCAAATTTTTCGGTCTATGATGATTTAGGCTTCATATACCAAATATTTGAGGTTTCAAAATTACGCAACAGTGTCGGTGTTGTTAACTTATCTAGCATCAATTATCCAGTGCAATGTTTAGTAAATCTCACAAAACAATCGGCAAAGAACATGGCAAACGGATGCCTTACCAACTGGGGTAAGCAAATCCAACCTTATCTATATTTCTTATCGTCTTTCCCTGCTGTTTGTACCGGCTTCCAAAGAGTGATAAAACATTATCAAATCAAACAACCCATTTTGGCAGGTGCAGTAGTATAAGAGTTTTCAATATTATAGGTTTTTGAAGAGTAGAGAAGAGTTGTGCGATTTTTGCATGACAAACTAGCAAAAGAGAAATACCAATTTTTAATATAGAAATACCCAATATACAATAGAACCACATCACCGCGAAGAGACGAACCCTGCAATGATCATGATCTTGACAGCTACCGGGTGCTGAGGCCATGGTCTAGAGAAAACCAATTTCCTTTGCAGTATTTCTTACTGAAAAATGTTATTTATATACTTTTTAAGTTAAAAGCGCGATTTACACTCTCTTTCGAATGCATTTGTTGTGTGTTACCGCCGACGGTTTGACCGGTTGAATTTAACTCCCTTTGACAGATTGCATGCGTGAGAACAATATGCGCAGATGTGATTCATAACACCAGCGTCCATCCCTCCTGTTGGTTTGGTGTCAGCAGTGCGCAAATCGAACAAAACAATCAACACCCTATCGGGAGGGGGTGTGTTTGTGCACCTATTTCCTAAATATTCGAACCGGTCACACCGGTCACACATGCGTTAGTTGAAAACGCAAAGAAAAACAAGTGCACGCGATCATCGGCGTACCTAGCGTTGGGAGCTCTCTCTGTTCGCGTTCGTACGGTGTTTTATCAAAAGTGCAGTAGGGCTTTCATGGGCATACTCACCTTTACACCAACCACCCCTTCCGACGACTGGTGGCAAAAGAAAGTGGGTACGGTTGTCATCGTGTGATATCGGGCTGCGTTAAACATCGCGCACGGTCTTTGCAATTTGTCTTGGCGCACGTACATTTTTGACAGCGTTCGTTCCTGTGGGTTGACAATATAGCAGCGACAATTCGGGTTTGGAGTTGATCGTCCGCAAACAAAATAAAAGTTACTCCCTCTACTAAGGGCGTGTGCTGGTTGTGATCATATCGGGGGCGGATTTGTGTGCGTTAAAAGCCGAGGAACAGAAGATGGCTTTCTTCTTTAACTTTGTCGCAATCAGCTTCTTCGTGTACCACCTGGTCCGGCTAATTATGTGGGCCGTGCTTGATTCGGACATTGAGCTTTTCTTTCTCTCCAAATTGGGCAAACCCATCTGTAAGAACTTACTTCCGGCGGGTAGTAATCCTCTTCACGTGTGTTCATATGTTCTGTTTTTTTCTAAATTTTCAGCCTCACTGAAAGGGAAAGTGGTTTGGATTACCGGAGCATCAAGCGGAATCGGACGGGATCTGGCGATCGCATTGGCAAAACATGGTGTCAAGCTGTGCATTTCTGCTCGTAACATTTCCGAGCTGCTCAAGGTGAAACAGGCCTGTATAGGTGTGTGGGGATAGCGGTTGCACTGAACAAAATATGTTCCTTTTTTTTGGTTTGAATAACAATTTCCAACTTGTTTTGCTAGCGATATCGAACGGAAGCCTCGGACCGAACGATGTGTACGTACTGGAGATGGATATGCTGCACCTAAATCATCACAATGACTATTTCAACATGGTGCTCGATCACTTCAAAACGGTTGACATTCTGGTGAACAATGCCGGACGATCGCAGCGTGCCGAGTGGGCCTCGATCAATATTAAAGTCGACCGGGAACTGTTCGAGCTGGATGTGTTCGCCGTGGTCAATCTGTCCCGTGTAGCACTGAACTTTTTTGCACGCAACTCAATCAAGGGTCATCTGGCGGTGACGAGCAGTACGGCTGGGTTGATTGGTGCACCGAATTCCGGCACATACACCGGTGCTAAACATGCGCTACACGTAAGACGACACAACAAGAATAGCTAAGGGACAATTGTTCACAGATTAATGTACTATTTTTCAAAACTCTTACCACCATAGGGATACTTTGAAGCACTGCGAAATGAATTCCCTAACGTGCACGTAACGATGTTTTGCCCCGGACCGACGGCAACAAACTTCCTGCAGGAATGTTTCACCGATACACCTGGCGCGGTAAGCCATTAAGCGAGCCATTTTCCAAAAGGTGCCTCAACTCTCCCTCTCTCTCTCTCTATGAACCATTTGCAGAAATATAATCAATCCGTCCAACCGAACGATCGACGTATGACGAGCGAACGTTGTGGTCAGCTGTATGCTTTGGCAATTGCGAACAAAACCCATCTCAGCTGGGTCGGGACGTTCCCGATCAACTTTCTGCTTTATATCGGTTGCTACTATCCAAACCTGAAACGAGTGTAAGTAAATGATAGTTTGCATTAGTTTGGGGTTTTTTTTAATTTAATTCATTAAAATCCCATTACTACATCCAATACCTTTGTTTAACACGCTGTCCGGGAGAAGTATAATTTAATCATTTCCTTTTACGTTCTTTTTTTCCTCCCTTACCCGTTTGTGGATTGTTTTCACAGCCTGTTGAAAATTGTTGGCATGGAGCGTCTGCAGCGTGTTCGCGATAGTCGGTAAATTGGTGCTAATGAAAATTTGAACAGAGAAGGAGAAACAATACCCGTACGGGCACACGCACAGTGTTAGACAATCGGACAACATTCCAGCCATGCCCAATGCCTTAAACGTGTACGTCAACGTTCCCCGTCTTGCATCCCAGACACAGATTACGTATTTAATCAGGCGCAACAGCATTAGGCATTTGTTTTCTATTGTATTTCGAAGACCACTGTTCACGGCTTCATTTAGATCAATTCACTCTCTCGTTGTATCAAGATATTAGCGCATGTGGTTTTTTGTTTTAATATAATTATTTAAACACTATTATTAACACTACATGTAACAAAAAGTCATGTTTGCAAATGTTCGCATCGTGTACAAGGCAGCTTAATCGCGTAGCGGGTAGTTTGAACAGTATCATTTACACGCTCTTTGTTGTAAAGTTATCGCAGACACAATGCTTTTTAGAGAAATTTATATGTAATAAAGTTATAATGTTTTTTTTTCTTCACAGTTTACAATTATTTGTTTTTATTTCTTACCATTACTGCACTTTCTTTTACTATTTTCCAAAAATCGTTCACTTGACACTGAACAATAAATAACAAAAAAAATCTAATATTAAGCGTAATTCAAACTAAGCAAAAAAAAGGTTTACAATATGCAATTAACTCGTTTTTATATTTGAAAAAAACTTGTTATCAACGTTAACGTTAATCAAGGTTCAGTGACAACCTTATCAAACGCAACGAGAAAAGAGGCGTCGAGGAACGGAATATTTGTTACTCGCGTTAAACATTTTTAGCTTTCGGTTTCCCGCATTTCTGCAATACAAAATGCAATTTTGGTTTTTTTGTTTCGTTTTTCATTTTGCTTAAATAGTAGCATGTTTTATTAAACCAAGTTTTTCTTTCCAGTTCCAATTTTCCGTGACTCTATGGTAGAGAAGATTACAATACCCTATGATGGTTCGCCCGTCCCATACCGTACTGCATCCCGATTCTGCTATTGACACACGTCACACACCACAGGCCCCTTTATTGTGGCCGGTTGTTTCGTTTTTTTTCCTCCTATTTACTTTCTTCATCACTGATGCTTTTGCGCAATAATTCCAAAGAGCAAGTGTTTTAGAACATTAGAAAATACGACGCCGATTTCTAGAAACCGCTCATAAATATAATCTTTATCCGGTTAATTTACTGCAAAAACCATCAGTTCTTCGCACGGTTGACTTCGGCTCGTGAGCGAATAAGGATTCCATCGCATATTTAATCGAGCCACGAAAACCACGTACAGTTCTATTTTGTTTCTTCCTTGCATACAATATGCCGGAACAATCGGACCATCATATTAGCTGCGTCTACTTTAGCAGCGGTTTACCAGTACACTATCTGCTGCTTATCACTTATTATGTTTCGCGCTAGCCAAGATGTGTGGCTGTGTATC
>STHD01001508.1:0-25809 GCA_016170015.1 Anopheles longipalpis | reverse complement strand
TACTAGACTTATTTTACCACGTAGCCGGATAGTCAGTCCTTGCTACGGGGGGACGGTCCGGATGGGATTTGAACTCGGTCCGGCCGTGTGGACTGGCGCCGTTTATCACATGCACCACCGAGCCGCCCCTGCATGTCTAAGACGTGTTAATGATATTATTTACAATATAAAGATATTGTTATAAAGATTATTGTTCACATTATTAAAGGGGAATGAATCAATAAAAATCATTCATTTTCCAATTTCAATTAATTTTTTATTTAATAAGAATTTTCAAATTAGCAATTTCGCACATTTTTTGGATTAGTTGGTTGAAACAATTCATCAGCTATTCACTTTAACTGTAAATTGTACCCTGCATACCTAAGCAAAATAAACCTTCCCAAGAAAAAGCGCAAGTCATCAACAAAATACTTCAAAACTTGTTTCTTGTTTCACCATAAATTCCACTCGTAAACTTTCTGCGAATAGATTCCCCATTTCACAGATCACACCGAGCCAATCTTCCACCATAAGCAAGCCGTTACATTACAAATTACAGTCAAATTTGAATTTCATCACAATCATCCTTACTGCTTGTGGTGGCTTCCTTTATCCATGGAAATCTTTTTATAACCCCGCCGAAAAGTAACCGACCATAACACATTACAAGCATTATTTAAAACGTACGAAAAAATTGGAAGAAAACAAAGTTGATTTTGATTATCGAAAAAGATACCATGCAGGCCGTTGTGTTTTTTGTTGTTTGCTTTTCTTCTGCTTACAAATGAAGGCAACAAAAACGAACAAGGAAACATAAAATGATCATTGATGGAAAGCGTGACTAATCGATTATGAGTGCGCGATAGCTTTTTTACGCCATTAGATCCAAATTATCTTCGTCCTAATGATGGCGCAAGAGTTTTTTTTTTGTTTGAACAGACTATTGCTTATATTGTCCATATCGACAATCCCAGTATATATTCAAATTACAGAAATTGATACAGTTTCCGTTGTTACTGCTTGAAGTTGTCATTCTTCATGATGCTATTAACCAAAACAGTCTGAAAAATCTCAAAGATCTAAGCTAAGCATACAATTTTTGTTGTATTTTTTTCATTAATTCAATTGTGATTGATTTATCTTTTTTTCTTTCCTGTTCGTATTTTCTGGTCATTATTAAATTAATCTTTCTGCTGCATAACAGTACCATGACCCATACATCAGCTTAAGGACCATAAATGTCATAGTTATGCAAATCTTGTACTACGTCGGATATTTATTTCCTTTAAGACAGCAGTTTATTGATTCATTCAATGCGGCATACACGTGTGCCCTTTGCTAACCAGCTTATATCAGGACACATTAATATGATATCTTTACTAGCGATGATACGCCATCGAATATTCTCAAAGAGTATGAGAAAACTTTAATAGTGAGTTTGAGAGGCCACTCTTACCTTAAAAATTGTTAGCCCGCTAATGAGCTTCCATTTCTAACCAAATTGTGTAAGAATTCATTTCCCCTAGCTTATTATTCTTACGTGGTGAAAGCAAAATCAAGTACCAAACGGGATTACTAAAAACCACTAAACCAAACCAAGCCTTTCATTGTCACAAAACTGGCACAAACCACATTTACCACTACTTCGATTCTTAAGCTAAACTAATTGGATTCTATTTGTAAATATTACGTATAAAGGTGACTGCGAGCGGGTAAACTGCTTTACGTCAAAATGCAATGGAGCCGCCTGGTACATCGGGACACCGATGGAGGCGCCAGGTGTTTCACGTATAAATGGAGACGCCAGGTGTTTCACGTAAAATTGGATGGAGAATTTCGCATTGAGGATTAGGATTACACCAAACCGGGCAAACGGTCGCCCGGCTACGATTAGTATTCAAAGGAGCTTCGAGACGGTGATGATTATTGCAAAGATAACCGACCCCGGGTATAAGCGTTACAACCAACAACAGCTGGTTCCACGTAACCTTAGCCGCATTCCGGAACGATTCCGAGCCGATCATGGAATGCGAAATTCGTCTTACCGGCTATGCTCTGTGCCACGGCTAACAACGGTAATGAAAGCATGGTCCGTTCGCGATCACAACCGGCACAATGGTGTAACGCAACAGCCCCATAGCAAATCTGCACCCAGCGAAAAGGAACCTGAACGATGGAAGAAAAGAATCCACACCAACCTTATTCTGGTGTCCTTTTATGTTGCTTTCATCGCTACACACCCACGACGATACGATAAATCGAGATATCCATTCCATCTGTTGCGGTTTCATCGTTAGCCACGGATGCCATTTTGTCTGTCGACACGGGAAAAGGTTCGTTCTTCGTTCTTCTTGTTTATCACCATCGCCGTTTCAAGGCCAATGCGAAGCTAAGGTGTGATGTTATCGAATCAAGCAATGTTGTAAGCTTGAAATCAACAGCATTGTATAACAAGGTCACAATGCTTTAACAAAGGCAAAATGCCCTTTCTTTATGCAGTGATTATTCAATGACATTACTAAAAATTAAGTCCAAAAAACGAAACAATCTTCTCTCAGCACGTTTATTACAAATCAAAACATTTCGGTTTTAATCTTTAAGATGAAACTTTTTCATACTATTAATATTACCAAAATGTTGCTAAGTGGCGTCTGTCATGTGTCGCCTTCCAAATATTCCATTCCGTTTGTTTATCATAAAGACACGTCATGTTTGCTCATCGCTAAAACACTTTCCGAAAGCGTACACCCAACAAACAAATACCCGAATGCGTCGATTGCCAGTTCAAGCACAACATTTACCTCACACTTCACAGCACGAATCTCGTTCTTGGCTTGTATCAGGTGAAATCGACACGCAACATTCCGGATGCCTCGCACGGCCCTTCCACGACCATCCCAAGCAAAATGGTACTCAGTATCAGTGGGGGGGAGTTTTGATTTACTCACCATCATTATCCAAATCAACGAACTCAAACCTGTACTAACAAGAAGGTAGATAGGAAAAAAAATCATGAGTCCAAAGCATTCCCACTGCTTTATTCCTCAACTGTTTTGTTGGGGAATTGTTTTGGGGCGGTTGAAAGAAAGAATTGGAGAATCGTCCCTCGGCCGGCATCGCATCATCGCGGGAGGTGGTGCGATTTTCGGAAAAATTTATCAACTATTCATAAGACTCTCTCTCGCCGTGTCTCTCTTTCCCTTTCGATCCTTGTTCATACTCACTGCTACCTCATATCCACGATGGCTCGTAGATTATATCTTATTCATTTGATATTATTTCTTAATCATAAATAGACCTGCGGGGTAGTATGATGTTGTGGGATTTCCCCGAAATCGCCACCGACCGTGCCTGTGCTGTCATGCCATGCGGCTTCATTTTCCCTCCCTTTTGAGGGGAAAGCATCACCCGGTGGGGAATCTGGTGAAACGGCAAAAGCAAATAATAATGATGGTGGTGGTCTCGATGATGGCTGCGACGACAGCAGCAGAGTAGCTGCAAGCAAAGCTAAAGACAGCAGCGTTTTGTTCGATGTGAAAAGTGAACAAAAGAATACCGACGTCCACTCCCCTTCAGTGCACCGCTAGCTTTGCCCATACAGCACGAAAGCTTCCCATTTTGCTGCTTTTCTTGGAAGAAGTTCCCTATGCCAGTGATAGGTCCATTCCCTGCTGCTGTCGGGTATTGTTTAGTCCCCGTCTCACTGCAACGCCATGTGTGCGATCGGCTTCAATGCGGTTTTTGGGCTGCGCCTGGCAGGATGAAAAATATGCTCACATAAACCGGTGCCCTGCAATCGTTATATCACTACAGTCAATATTGACTCCTGACCGGAGCCCGGGAATAGCAGTTAAGCAAACGGCTCAGCGGACCTTACGGAAACCCCGAAGGTCACCGTGCCGAAGTTTTGTTGATGCGACACGGACGGAAGCGCTTCCTATCACGAACATGCACGCACGCATTATTCTGCCAGCGGCACTGAACCGATCCACTGGTAGGTAGGTTCCGCTGTATACTTTTTTTAAAGAAATTTTCTCCTTACGCCAGCCTACACCAGCCACAACCAAGCTTGTTCAGCTTGTCTATATAACGTACGCCGGACTAGTACGCCGCGAAACGCGTGGCAGCAACAAGAGCAAGCGTTTGTTTGACATTAAGAGGTACAAGCCGGTGACACGAGACCGCAACATTATGCTCGTTAATTGTTCATGCCTGCAGTGGCATCGAGTGGTATGTTCTTTTCTTTTGCTAGAGCTGTACACGGGTGTACGGTACAGAAATATCAATGGGAACACGGTATTGACATTATCCAAGACCTTTATGGAACGCTATTTATTCCACGCATTAGGTTGAGTTGGATAATTTTTTTTAAAAGTATTTTAATAATTTGTAAAACGGTTTTTCTCTTTTGAAAGCTGATTACATCGCGCTACGTGATAAGAAAATTCATTCATAAATAAGAGTCGAGTTATTTTACAAATTTCCTAAATAAATCTCTGTCCGAAGAACATTGTAAATGATTTACACAATGCAATAGCTTTAAGCATTCAATCTGTTTTTTTGTTATCAATCGCAAAAACGATGCAAAAGGCACGCCTTCGATGTGAAATTGTTCAAACGCCCGCCCATCCGACTTTCCATCATCAATCATCGAATTATTCTACCGTGAATGATGAATTAAATTCCTTGAGCCAAAAGCGTTCTGCCCTATCGCTTCGTCACAGAGGCCGAGCAGAATCGACAGAATCAACACAGCTTCGCTTAAGCACCGGAACATTTCAAATCAATGAGATGCACAAAAAAGAGCATTTTTATTTTTTGATAAAACTTTTTTTCTTCTTTTATTTTATCATCTTTCAACAGGTCACTCTGTTTTGATTTGTTTTTTAAACGAATCTTCTTCACATTGTTTCTCTTTTTCTCCCTCTCGGTTATTAGTGTAGCTAATGTGACTTGCAGAAGGGTTCTTAGAATCGTGCAATAACAATAATACCCACACGGCGATTCATTTGCGTCCATTGAGCACCGGCAGAAATAAATGTCGTAACTATCATTAAGCTCTTTAGCACCTTGCACGTGGCAGTGTTCTGTTTTCCCCAATTCTTATTCCCACAAACCCAAGCTAAACATCGCGATCTCTGCCACACATACCCCTCGCCCCCCTTCCGTGTGTGCGTAATAATATCGATCGATGGCCACTATTATGCTCACGGTAATGAATATCACGTTGCGCTTAATAAACCGTACACGTTTGAAGCATAAATTCAATTAAAGCGCGCTACCTGGCAAACGGCGACGACCGGTACGTCGGTTGTGGCTAAGAAGGCCAAAACTAACCACCATTAAAAGGTGCCTTTTGCGCGCGCTAAAATCTTCACCATTCAGCGCTAAAGAACCGTACGCGCCACATAGGTGAAACGCGCCACAATTCGCAATGGCCGTGAAACCGCCGAGCGGAAGCGGAAGGCTCCCAGAACGACCGTTACCTCCTGCCGGCAACGGGGCAGGAAATGAGTGCGAAGAAAATGGCAACGGAAAAGTGTGGATGTGTGAGGAACCAAACACGTTTCTGGCTGTTTCGGGTTTAGTGGGCGCAAGTGAAATTCGTACGACTTCGCCACGTTTGCTCGTTACGTCGTTGCACATTATTGGCATGTTCTTAATTACTCCTCATGCTGATGCTGACGGCTGACGCTGAGGACGTAGCACGGCCAGAACCGACCACACTGGTCGGTGAACAACAACGGATGATGATGTGGAAGTGTGGCTTCATGGTTTCCACCGGTTCCGTCAGTGGTGGTGATCATCTTCAACCAAACGTGGGTAATTACAACTATGTGAGCATATTCTGTATAATTATCCTTAATCTTGCAACTGTGAGCACACACTCCTGTGGGAACCATTGGCCACAGTAGAAAAGTTTGTTCCATAGCCGAGTCGAAAATGGTGAAAGAGAGCTTTCTTTTATTACCGCTTTCACATTTTGATTTAATTAGGTATGCATATATGAAGGACAGAATACAAAATAGCATTTAGTAAAATTGTTACAAAAAGTAATGTAATCTTTAAAACCAAATGAATTAATTTTAGCGATTTTTCACACCGGAAACATTCAAACTCCTCAACTCACTCAACTCCATTCCAGAATGTTGTAATTTTAAATCTTGATGCACTATGTCTTCTCAGGATGTAGTCGATCTGGACTTTCATAAGATCAATTCAATAGGAAAGAAAACCCAGGGTATTGAAGAAAAACCTAGATCCTTTTTTGCGACTACAGACATAACCTCAAATTTCATAAAGAGCTTAAAATTAAAATCATGGCCTTTCGAGCTTCAACTTGACTTCCGGGAGCTGAATGTTACTTTGAAATATTTAGATTAGATATTATTGCAGCAATTAAATGTAAGCTTCAACCGATCAGTAGTTGGCGCTCAGAAATTACGGTTGAAGTTGCTGAACAAAAAGTACATTCCAACGAAGAGTGGAGTCCCGGTTTTGAATGGATTGCGAGACTCTTATGAAAATTGCTGCGGTAGAAAGATTCTTTATGCTCCAAGGAAATGAACTTTCTTGTAATTACGTTTGACGACTACCAAAAAGCCAATGTTCCTTGAGAATTTGGAAGTAGAATCTCAAAATGTCTTCCAAAAATTGTCAACTATATAAAGAAGGATTTCTTTTAAATCTTTTAAGGCATAGGTTTAAGCAACTAAAGAGGACCAACTAAAGAGAGAAACAACTTCAACATACAAGTATAAGAACAATCTGATGACTTCACAAAAAAAATGTTATTTACAAAACATTCTCTAAGAATAACTTGCTGTTTTGCAAATAAAATCTATTTTCCCTTTTATCTGCAACCGTGTACAGTAATGCTACACCGTCAGTTATGTTTTTCTTCGCCTGCGTGCCTCCCGGTAAGGAGGAACATTTTTCATTCCTACATTGTTCAAACGCGCAATAAGAAGAAACACTTGGCAGTGTAAATAGCCCCAAGGACTGGGCGTGAGTGTTTCATTTAGCTTTCATTCGCTTCCAGTGAAGTCACGGCTGAAACCAGATTACCAACTGGTACACCCTAAACAACGGCGTAGCGCTTCTACAAGGAATACACTTCACGCGTTGCTGGAAAGGTAGAAATGCTAGTGAAAGAGTTGCTCCTTCCGTCCGTCGCGGTAGAACAAACGAAAAAATAGTCACAACGAAGTCGAGTCACAGTTGGATACCGAGTTCCTGTTTTCATGTGCAATCAGTGTGTCAGGTGGTACAGTTTTGAAACGATACAAAATAAGATATGCGCTATGCGAAAACAGTTGCCCCTCGGGCGGCTTGCCGAGAAGCTTGGCAGGTGGAGCTTTAAGTGAGCGATGCGGATTTTAAGTGTCTGGTTAGAAGAGAAGGGTCCTGCAGTGCGGTTCTGTGATTTTCACCGTGTCTTTAGAGTGCGCCGAGCTGGAAATGAAGCGTTACACGAAAGCGAAAAGGAGCTGTACAGGCATTTTACTTGCTCGCACCATTCCTGGGTTTCCTACTCTGGGAAGCATTGGAACAATTTGAGCTGCAGGTGCAGGTGAATATTACATGTGGAAGCATTTCTTTTTCCCCCTCTCTTTTGGTGGTGTACAACCCGATAATTCTCCCAACAGATTCAATAGTAAGGCAATACGCGTGTAGAATAAGCCGACAAGCATACACACACGCACACAAACACGCACAAGCACACATACATTGACACCAACACAAACACACGCGCGCGTGTACGGTGTGCACGCTAGCTAGATTAAAGGCTAGACCCCATCTTCGCCACGGCCAATACACACTTTTGATTGCGATCTCCTGTGCACGGAACTGTTGCTGCTGCTTCGCCTTCGGATGCCTGTGTCACTTCCACTTCCGCCGGTGCCCCTGCTCGACCCACCACCAGCGGCACCGGAAGTGGTCGCCGAGGCCATCGGTTCCGGTCCTCGGTTACGGTCCACATCAAAGGAAGCACTTTTGCGGCGGCTTTCTCCAATTTTCGACGCCACACCCAGCCCACCACTGCTCGCACTTGCTTTGGCCCTATCCAAGGTGGTACCAGAACCACCTCCACCACCACCACCACCCGCAGCAGCAGCAATCCGTCGACCGATATCATCACTGGCACTCACGCTTGCACTACGCTCGAAGTAGCTCTTATCGTTCATTTTCACTCGCTTTTCGTTGAATCACCTTTCTACTTTTGCTTATTTTTCTATATATTTTTTTTCAGACGCGCTTCCGAAATTCGATTTCCACCCGCTGATGGAAGGAATAACGAAACGTTAAGGTACACTTAGGGATACACGCATGCACGGAGATAAAAACACACTAGAAAAATACCTTTACTAACGCACTAACGCCCTGTCTTGGAAGGAGTTTATTCCCTAGTGGAAATCAACCATCGTAACACCGTACAGTGGGATACAGGAAAATGTGGCAACTTCACCTGCACACATACACGCACACAAAAAAAATCCTCAACGAAACACCTGAAACACATTTACCACCCAGAAACCAGCAATCTCACAATGAAATCAATGTGGCAAACGCTACAAACCGTCACTGCTGTGCTGAACTTTGCGACGGCACGAAAAACGAAGTTCCCCAGAGATTGCATACATTGGCGTTTGCTGTACAACTCCGTCCGGGCGAGTTTTTAAGAGTTTCGCTTGTGTTTTTTTTGTGTCTCTCCTACTATTCAACATAACTTCCGTCCTGTCACCTGCTTTATCGTCTTAAAAGGGTAAACTTTCTCTGCTTTTGCTCGCTCTTCACGATCAATGCACTTTTCCTATTCTTCACTACTTGACTGACGCGACAAGTGTGGGACCGAAACCCTCGACATTGGTTTCCCCGAGGGTTCCAACGTTGTCCAATGGAAAACTTTCGCAATGGCTCAAACTACGGAGGTGGAAAGTTTATGTTTGAAATACGAGATAAACACTTTTGCTTTGTTGAGATCGTTGAAGCTTTTTTGTTCAAATATCTACAATCATGATTCAAAGCGTTTCGGAGAGAATAAGATTGCATGTGCTTTGATATATAATACTTGAAGTTAGAAATTTTAGAATTGTATATATCGAACAATCATTTACCCAGTAAATTAAAGGGGTGTTAAGGGTTATTTATTCAGATTTGTCTCACTTGGGATCCTGACCTCCTGACCGAAGCTTTTATTAGGAACAACATCAGAAAAACTCAAGTTTATTAAACTTGTCTATTTATATGGTAACTAGCAGCAAAAAGGCAAACTTAAAAACTATTCGAAGTTATGATTAAAACGATAAAAAATATTTGCACGGAATTCATTTTATCTAAATAAGACACTGATGTCATATTATTGAAAATTTTCCAGATAAGATATACTCATCTCTTACACAATTTCTTCCAAAATCCTTGGCATAAAATAAAACTTTGCAGAAAGCATACAAAAACAATTGAAACGAATTGCTCTCTCCATACAGCAATTGTGTTTAAATGTCACCAATTCCATTTTCATTCATAGATTCACCGTTTAGCGTAAGCGGTGGGGCAATTTTATGAATCACATCCTAATCCTAATCCAGTTTCCACAGCTTGTGACAAAAAAAATAAAACGGTCCCGCTACGACACATTAACCACCATCTCCCGAAACGGTATCCGATTGATCAAATTGTGCCTCTATTCCCGCAATGACATCCGACATGGTGGATCACAATTTGCCGAACCCAGCGAAGGAAAACCCTCCCGTTGACTGCTTCCGATTCGGCATTCATCATTAGGGCAATTTATTTTACATCACTTGCGCTAAAACTCCCAGCCAAACTGCCATGCCCAAGCGGTACTCCTGTGTGTGCTGCTACTTTTTTTCCTTCCTCCATTGCTCAGCGGACGAACCTTAGGCCTTGTGAAATTGTATCGGATTTATGGTTTACGTTCGCCTATTTTTTCGGGGGGATTGCCTTTCTCGCTTTCTTATTTACTATTATTACTCCTATTCTTGGTTCCCTTCTTTGGCCAACAACTTTGACCCATTCTATCGCCTTCGTTTCGTCAATTTAAAGGGCATTAATCTTCGGCTCGTTATCGGCCATGCTACTGCTACCGTACAGCTCCGATCAGCTTCCATCGATTATTTATGTATCGACCTGCTTATGTTGCCCCGTTCCTTTTCAAGTACATTTAAGAACCGGCAATACACAAACATGCCCAACCGCAATACATTCGCGACCTTACAAAACGTACACTACCTAAACCCCGTTGAAGCTATGTTTCCAAACACCTTTATGTACAGCATACAAAAAGCGTTTTGTAGGAAGTAATGTTCTCTGTAAGTTATCCTATCATCAATCCGTGTTTTCCATTCTTCTCATTTTTTCTCAAATACAACACCTATCAATGTATTTCTTCTTCTATTCTTTCGTCACGATTCCCTGAAGCTTTTCAGGGCCTACCTGAACTGTTTTTGAATCACTGCCAATAACCACACTGTCCACTGCGAGCAAACCCAGCAATAAAACATTGAAAATAACAAACACACACCAGCACAGAAAATATGAAAAAAACAACACTTCACTAAACAACCTACCCACAACAACAAAAAAAAACAATCCTCCACAGAGCCCCCAAAATAAGAAGAATGGATAAAATTATACTACCAAACACGTTCAACCAATACACCTGCACGATGGTTGATGATGATGATGATGATGGATCGGGACATTCCCAAAACCTGTGCCTGTATTGGTGAAAATTCGCCACAAAAGAAAAGCCACAGAAACAAGAGGCTTTCTTCTACTGATTAATCAACCGGGGTAAAAAGAAACGACGGTTGTAACGAAAAAGGAAAATCTCCCCTTTGGGAACACGGGGAAAGTGTCACATACAAAAAAGGTGCCGTGTACAAGTGGCAGCATGTCAGCACGAAAAGCTGGTACTGCCTTATGGTGAGTTTATGTTTTAGAAATTTATTAATTCAATTATCTACGTTTTTATGGAATGTAATTTCATTCACTTATTTTATTACTTTCTTTCTACTCCATACCCTGGGTTTCGTAACAGCATTATCCTTTCAACATTATCCTTTCAATTATTTTAACACTTTGTTGAATTCTATCAAATGCGACTTTCTTCTTTGACTTGTAATGATTTTTTCTCTTTATCGTACGCTTAGAACCACTTAAACATAAGCACCCTTTTTTACTACCCAAAAACACCGGCTTTTTGCACAAGTACACCCTTCACGAACGCACACAACATATGGAAAAACGGATTTTTGGAGAACTTTTAGACTTTTTGACTTATATTCCAACGAAAAGATATATTCCATTAGACCTTAGAAAGCTACCGTTACGCTTATCACCAGTATCAATACGATTTCTTGCATCCAGTGTACGGCTCCCTTTTTTCGTTTGATATCACGCAAAGACGCACAACACCATTACGGTTCGCGCCCGAATCCACCACGCGCAACAGCACGCACGGCTCACAATAACCACTTGTATCGGGGCGGTGTTTCTTTGGCCTGGTTTGGTGTTGCTTTTTTACACATATATATGTATATGGGTGCCTGCCTTCTCGTCCTGCCCTTTCCGCACCATTTTTCATTACGCCGAGAGGCCTCGTCCATAAACCATGCCATGGACTCAAGGCGAAGGCTGAGAGCAAAGTCCGCTGTGAGCGTGAACACGGTGAGAATGTGCTCGAGTGTTCAACTTCACGTGATCTGACAACACACAACAGACGTGACGTACGTTCTGCAAAGCGCGACCACGAGTACAAGGCTTTTCCACCCAAAAGGCCCTGCTGGACGGCAATTTTCCTGTCATCACAGGTCGCTGTGAGGAACACCGACGACAGCGCGATTGCTTAAAACCAGAACACCTCAACACTTACTGGCTTGGAGTTAATGCTGCAGACCACGAACTAGCTGTACCGATACGGCCGTATCGATGTAGCTCGTTTTCTGGGGTTGCACCAAATCTTCACACTGCACTTTTCTGCAACTTCCAAGCGCACTAACACCCCCCACACACGCACACGCACAAAGTGCTCCAACCTCTACCAAGTTCCTAGTGAGGTTTGCTGATAGCGAATGTACGCGGTTATCATGACACGAGTTAGTTTCTAGTTTTTTTTTTTTGTTTTGCAAGCGATGCGAACGGAAGACGATATGCAACTAAGGCTGAGAACGGCGATGCGACCCACCAATATCCCGCAGCAAACACCAGCAGCAACACAGCCACTCACGAAAAGCACACACCGCACGCACACCGAGGCAAGCGCTTCTGGGAAAACGGAAAAACCCGTTGCGAGGGAAAATCTCTACATCGCACCCACATTCATGTGGACTGTGTACGATTGCGTGCATTGTCAAAGTTTCCCGCGAACAGCCGCGTGGGCAATGTGGAACTCATCGGTTGCTTGTGGCTGTATTCTAAGGCAATGGAAAAAATTCGTTGCTTCAAAGTGGTCAAAATTTTGTCAACGTTTGTATTTGTTGAAGAAAAAAAATCGAATTTTAAAAAAAATTGTGAGGTTGAGAAAAACCTAATCTTCAAATTAAAATAAATATCTCTAAAAAAATTCAATCAAAGTAAAATAATTATTAAGAAAGTTTTTTGAAATTATCATAATTTTATAATATTTCATTTATTTTACATTTATCGTCCTTAAATATAAATTAAAAACTTTCGATAAAATTCGCATCCTAAATTCCAGTTTCAAATAGGAATAATATGAAGAATCACCCACCGGTGCATGGGCCCAGGATGGTGAGTGTTCTAAAATTAAACTCGTCCACACTAAGGACGTTTCCAGCAAATCGACTTATCATCAAAACGAACCGTGCCTACAAATCTCTCACACGGACAGCCGTCTAATTCTACTTGAACGCACCACCAACAGTAGACATCGCACGCACACCAACCCATCGGATCCATGGGTTTCGAAGTGATAAGGATGCTTGTTTTTTTTGTACAAGGTATAGAACAATCATCCCACGAGGTCGGAAACTAATTTTAGACTGCAGCGAAAGCTGTGGTAGTGAATGTGCGCCCTAGCACGTCCACACAGCTAGAGTGCTGCTAGTGTTGGGAAATCCTGAGCGTATCCTGAGCTTCAAACCTTGTCCATTAGCTTCTCTCGCCGTCTAGTATGCGCGCGGGAGAGCAAAAGCATTCAGCCGAAACCCTGCGAAAGGACCAAGCAAACCTTGATCGTGAACCTTTTTCTCTTCACCAGCGAGGTAAGGCCACCCCGTTTCGTGAGCGACCGACACTAGTGTGGGTGATGTTCCGTGAGTGGAATCCGACCGATTCAATGATTTGTTGTGATGTGCACAGGATAACACAACAATCCGTGCGCATGTCGCTTCAATCGTTTCCCCAGGAATTTCATCCTTTCACACGCACAACAAGGATTTCCGTTTCCGTTTTTCGATGCCTTCCCCCCCCCCCCCCTCTTTGGCTCATCCCCTGCTCGTGTTTCAGTTCGTTTCATCGGTAGCACATACATAAATAAAAAAGCGAGACTCATCCTATCCGACAAAAACCATTCGCAACATGCTTTCGCTCAGCACACCTTCTGAGACTCACGCACACCTACACACAGTTGCAGACCTGAGAAGCTCCATATGCGAAATGCACAAGCATTCTGAATGGAGCATAAAAATAAACCACTATCAACACTGCACAGTGCGCCAATGCATCGGTGACGTAGACGGTCCCGTGCCCACGTCATCAGCCGGGAATGTTATTGCAGCAGGACGATGAAGAAAAAAACGAGGGACAAAAACTTGGAAAATCATCTACCCGAAAGCTTGCAATTGTAACCACAATTGCCAAACCGGACGAACATTTTACGACTTTCAGCAAAAACCCTTTCCAATTTTATTTCGTGTGTCCGTTGAGCAAGATATATGTACGATGGGGTATTTTTTCGTTGTTCCTATTACGGGGTTTTGTTTGCTGACAAGCAGACAATGCATCCTCGGTTTGCGAGAGTTCCGTCTCATGGTCAATTTCACCGTTACGCTGTTTGAGCGATGCATCCCGAGACGGGAGCTAGTAAAAGGAAAAGACAAAACACCAACAGCAGCAAAGCACCACCACTACGGTGCAAGGTTAAAACGAAAGCTTCAATCTAGCGCATGCTGCTAAATAGTGTACCATTTGTGCTCCTTCTTTTCGGGGACAACCCAACCACTTTGGGGACTTTGGAGAGTGGGGAAATCGAAAATCCAGCACAGCGTGGCAAATAGAATTTGACTGGTTGCAGCTTTTGTTCTATTTCTCTTGGGATTTTTTTTAAGTTGAGAAGAAGTTGAGCTATTATCAGGAAAAATTGATATTCAGTACTAAACGGATATTACTATTTTTTATAGTTTTTAAAACATTTAAAATATACCGATAACTCGTGCAAATACAGATAGTACCAGAGATGTACTACATCGGTTGAAGAACTCGAAGATCTGGAATATCCTCAAGCATCTAATCCAGATGCAATATCGTTTATACTTGAATGTTTTGGAGTCGACTTTCTTATTCGCATGTAATGCTTTTTATGCGCCATTTTGAAAAAATATTTTTATCAAAATTAAAACAATTTTTTCATTCCAATGTGATTGCGTTATAACCTTTATTTCTGATTCGCTTGTACTTTGTACTATAAACTAGCTATAATTCACCAGAACTACATTTATATACAAATGAACACTATAAACACTATTTGTAATGTTAGACATATTTTCAATTTTACACACACAATTAAACACGCTACTAACTCCCCAGCAAAACGATAGCATTCTAACATGTACTCGCAACAAGTTTCACACACAGTCCTCCCCACAGCCACGGCGTACCGTCCAAACACATTCCTGTCCAGTGTGGGTTTCGTTCGCAAAACGCAAATATTGTTTCATTTCCAACCATTCCTTGCACCACTCGCACATTCTTCCAGTCCATTAACCCACAGTTCATTACCTTTACCAAACCTGGACCTGGTGAAGACTGGTGAGGTGAACTGAGGCGAGTGCCTCGGAAATAGTGGTAAATAGCGGACTCCCCATTAGTACAGGGCGGCGCAATCGATCAGTGGAATGAAAGCAACGAAAACACACCGCAGAACGCTCGTTCTCACCTTTAACTGAGCAAGCAAAGAACTTCGAAGTTCATTCGTCGATATCCAATGCTCCTCGAGTCCTGGTAGCTCTAGAACCTTACCTTAACCCGACAACTCCCGCAAGTCAAATAGTGGAACCAGAAAAAAAAGTTGTGTACAAAGAAGAGAAGGTGAGGTAGGGTAGGTTGACAGAAGGGTGGTAGAAATAAAAACAACCCTAGTCCCTCGTCTAAGTAACGCGATACGTGATACGCGATCTACCGTGTATACCCAGTGTGTTGATTTGACGTCCCACGGTAGCCGGAAGGCAAATTTTCCTTCACCAAAAACCTCCAAGACCCGTAGTCTGGTAGCATGTAGCATGCGATGCAACACGTTGCCCTGTCCTTCTCACGACACACCCCCTTAACATACCGCTTAACATTACCACAAACCCGGAGACCGTTAAAGTGGTATACGAGAAAAAAGTCCACTTTTCCCAATCGGTTACCTTTACCAACACAAAAAATGGCATCAAACTTCACTGTTGATGCACATGGAAGCTCAACTCGTACCGGTAAATCAATCAAACGAAATGTTCCCCACCTTACATAGAAGAACTCCCTTTCATCACCAACAAAAAAACGCCATCGCTCACCAAACGATGGTAGTAAATGCTGCACGCTTCTTGGGCGGCCAGAACCATCGCTTAAACAAATTCGCGATTTTTATTGCCCACTTGAGACCACAGGATAATGCGACCGATGGTACTTCCTGCTTTCGCCATTCGCCATTTGCATGTTTGCCATTATGCTGAATCATAAAAATGGAAACCGGGATCGGCACGATTGTGAATCGTGTCGAAACGCGATAGACCTTCCCATAGGATGGAAAGTCGCAGCGGAGTCATAATATTGCTCCCGTCACGAATCGTGCGTGCATCTTGAAAATCACTGCCCTGCTGTCGACGATTTTACCCCACCCACGGTGGCCAATTGTACCAAGGAAATGCGCACAAAATTTTTGGGGTTGTTTAAACGAACACCACGTTGCGATTGGTGGTTGAATGGTACCGGCTCTGTTCGATGGGTTTGCGTTTTATGAGTTTATTCAGGCTGACGATACGAACCATCTGGAGTGGATTTGTAATTAGAAATTCTAGTTTTGTAATTGCCATTTGTGTCGGCTAAGCCACCCTTTTCAAGCCTATTTAGCAAAACCGGTTCAATAATTAAAAATGGGTATTACTATATTCTTGAATAGACGTTCTTGTGATGAGGATATAGAAGAACAGCAACAGTAATGGAAATGTAAATAAAGAGAAGGTATTTATTAGAAATTTATTCCCCCAAAATACACATTAAAAAGACCAAGGAACCTCAGAGATATAAATGAGCAACATTTAAAGCTAACTAATACAAATATCTTAAGTATATCATATTAAATATAACAACATTTCTTTACGGCTTCATCCACACCAACGTCAACAATTGGAAAGAAAATCATTATAATATTCCCAAGACCCATTCCAAAGGATCGTTCCGTAATTGAATCGCATTCCCTAAATATAATCTTAATTCCTAATTGCCATCCCAACCTTCAAGCATGTGTGCGCGTGTTTTTTTGTTCCTTGACACAACTTTTGCTACAAAAGTTAAACTTCCAAGCTCCCTTTAAACCTTTCCCCCAATTAAATTCCTTCCCGATTTCATTAAAAACAAACTTTTCAGCATTAACAGGTAAGCTCATTTACGGAGCGAAACCACAAACCGTATTGGACCGGTTTTCGACCGGCAAAGCAACAGCAGGAGTTGCTATTACCAGCAAACCTTACGCTTCAAAACTTTCCCAACACAAATCTTACAATCTCATCAGCTTAGCATGGCAGAATGCCATAAAATCCCTTTTTCGCTCCCCCCCTTTTCCCTTTGCTTTACTTCTTCACACCACAATTTCGATTGCCTTCGCTCACGGTTCATCATCATTATCGCAATCGTATCATTCACTGGTCCGTGTCATGCAATTCCAATTCTTCACCCAAAAAATAACTTGCTGGTAGCCGGTTGGTAGGAGACACATGACGCACGGTAATCGAGTTAGAGTTTTTGGCTGCCAAAAGCGAGCTTAACGTTTTTCCCTTTGCCAAAAAGTCTGATTAGACTTTTGCTCGAAAATTAAGCGCGCGACGTGGTAAGTCTGGAGATGAAATCTCAAATACCCTCTTTTACCAAGCGTGACGTTTCCCGTTGGAAAGTACCTTCGGCTATTAATCTCAATCGAGCAAACTTAAAGACACGATCCCAATTCGATCACCACTACAGGAACGCACCGTGTGTTCTATTTTGACAGTCGGTTTTTTTTACATCATTAGCTTATTTCTAGCTCCAGATTTCTTAAAAATAGACTCAATTTTCCGGCCTTTTCTTTCTACTGGTACAGCAATATTCCAGCGAAAGCTTTCACTACTCCCAGAAGCGCAAAAATCTTGTAAGCGTGTTTGTTACAAGATGTCAACGTTGTCATCACGAACACATCCCAATCCGTCCGGTCCGGTTGAATCATCCGTGGGCATTGGCAGGCCTAGTACGGGTGCAACAGTTTGCGAGAAAATGGAAACTGTCTTACAGCGCCTACAAAGCGCTCTTTTCTCGAGTTGTTCTCTTTTTCCTCCTTAGTATTCCATCATTAATTCTCACTCACTCTCTTTGTCGGTGGAGACAACTTTTTGGGGCTGTCTCTCTGCAGGTGTTTCCATGTATCATACTAAACTTGTACTCATCTTCATTTGACAGTTTCTCGGAAGGATGCGATGGACTGGGTGGCATATGTCTGCCCGTCTATACATCTGTAGTGGTGTGGTAATACATAAATTCCGCTTATCAATGGAAAGCTTACGTTCATGAAGCTTTCCCTACGCGAGATATTTTTATGTCTTTGTCCTTATTTCGTTATATACACTTCAAGAAGTCTTAATTTAAAAAAAGTTTCTTCAGTAAGGTTTTTTAAGCAGAAGTAAAAAAAAATCAAAAATTAATTTCCTTTCAACGTTATAACATAATGTCGACTAGCGACTATAAATACTGTTCCAAAGTCCTTCTGGCTGTTCGCATTTCAATTTCATGGAAAGCATCATACATTCCCAGACGGCTTCGCGCACTGTCGCATGCCAACAAAATCCAATCAATCGTATTGACAACATACTGATGGAAGACAAATATTTTGACTGCCAAATTTGCTTACCCAGCCCAGCATCTACGCTGCGAATGGTGAAAAGTCACTGACAGTGTTGTTTCAACGCAGCGACCGGGAAACGGTGAAAATCTTTAACAGCAACAAACAACATACCCAGACGCGGCATGGATTAAAAAATCTTCGTCTCGGTAGCTGGGTGTTCCTTGTCGAGAGGGACAAATGTTGAGTTGCCTTTCATTTGCTGGTTTGAAAAACTCCCCCAAAAAAACCATGTCAAAGGTATTGTGCAACGACGAAGCAAAAACCCTACCGTTAGCAGCCTATTTGTTTGATGTACCTTAAAACAAAGCATTTTGATCGTGTTGGTACAGATTGATTACATCCATCATGCATCGCAAGTAAATCAGCGTGCTCCGAGCGAGGCTGTGTGTCTCGCGCTAATTGGACAGTAGCGTCATAAATCTCGGCAAAGAGTGCAAGGGTGCGTACTGTACCTCCGAAACGGAATATTGTCCCAAAACGTGACGGATTGGCGACACTCGCCGATGCCATTATTCATCGCCCATCGGCTAGTTGCGTTGACGGACGACGGCTTTTAGCTTTTGGCCAGGAGACGTGGCGCACCGCGTCGCACAACGGCCGGCATAAAATAAAACATATGCCAGATCAAAAATTCTATTCTTATACGCTCCCGTGCACTTTGCCGAAACTATCCGAAATTGGAATATTGCGTTTAGTTCATTGATAATACAATTATTTGCTTCTGGTATGTAAGCAGTGGGAAATTCATTACACTTTCTGCTGATTCGTTTTTTTCCTTTTTTTTCGTTAAATTCATTTATTTAACCTTTCAGATTCACGTAGCAAAAACAATTCAATTAGTGTCAATTATTTCTTATTCACTTTCACATATTGATTTCTACTGATCCATGCAGTATCGGGCTGAAGAAAAACCAACAGGAAAACTACACCATGTTAATAACCTTAAAAGCCAAAGTTCACAAACCTCACATTACGTGGCACAAATAGTTTATCGGATTAAAATAGGACACACAGCACAAAAAAAGGCATACGTACAACTCCATTCCAATATGTAGACATTCTTGTACCGGAAAAGTTGCTGCCGGAACGTGGAAAATAATAACCGTTTCCTTGGCCAGATGCCACCACACCGGTAGCGATGGACTGCAATCAGCTGCAAACGATCGTTTTATCATCAGCCTGACAGTTCGACGATTGTTTATCGCCACACAAAGCGGAAACTTCACACCATTTTTTTTTTGTTGCCACCCCTCCCTACCGTCAACTCCCTTACCTTTACATCCCTTTCTCTTCACCTTATCGACTTTTGCAGAAATTCTCCCTCCCAGGTCGCATAACCGTGTCGCTCACAACACCCGTTCCATTCCTTTCCTTCTTTTTTTGCGCAATCCGGCCGCACGTCTTGGTGTACGGGGGCTGTGGACTTTTTACTATAAATAAACTTTTCGCTTTTAATAATTATTGTCTGCCCGCCGCGGGACGCCCGACTGGCGAGTCTAACTTTAGTCAGACACACACTCCCAACGTGTCGCAAAACGATGCGCGCGTGCTCTCGTCGCACGTAGCTGTTTGCTCAGGCCCGCCCGTGGTTCTAATGCGACTTTGTGCTTTTGTGTCTGTGTCTGTGTCACGATCGCATGTCGCGTCTCGATTTGAGCATGCTACACTCGCACGCCGAGACGCACGGCTTTTGCACCACCGGTTTTGTTACACCCGTACCCGGGGACGGTACGGTTCTAAGAGGTTCTGAATTGGCGCCAGTATATGAACTTCTTCAAATACCTTTTTTTGTCGTTTGTTGTTGCGCGACTCACGCACGCATTTTTCTAGTGTCTGATTGTATTTTACACCAGATGCGCCTGTACATCATGTTTTATTTCCTACCGGTGTTGTTGTTTTTTTTAACAAATGTTGGAATGATTCTTCCATATTTTTTCCCTCTAGTAATAATTTCTATTCGTGTAAAGTAAAGGGAGGTTTTTTTTGTTGCTTCACGATCACATTGGTGCAGCATCGTGTTGTACCGTGCCAAAAACAAAAAAAAATCCAACCACATGTGCCATGTTGGAGAGTGTTGCGGAGTGTAACAGAATTCATTGCTATCTTGATTGTTATTTATTTATAAAACTTTCCTCCTAGCGAAGCTGGTCGGCCTGATGCCCTTCTCCAACTGCGCCGGATGCTCTCCCCCGTCGCCAAACGGTTCTTGTTGATTTTTCAGCGAGCATCGGTGATGGTGTTTATGTGTTTCTGTTTGACCGACCTACATGAAAATGGTTGGCAGGCTCGGTTTTTAGGGACAGGAACCAGAACGCTACAACCCCAGGGAAGGTTGATTAAAGTGGACTCTATAGCCATTTAAGCAAGACAATCCATTCCCCGATTGTAATCCACTGATTAAATGGTCCGTTATTTTACTGTTTTGCTGTGTATTGAACTTATTCTACATTTTAAAAAATTAACTGCGATAAAAATTCGGCCATTTTTTAATTCTACAGATTTTTTTTCCCCAAAAATGTATTTACTTCTAACGTCTTACCTGCTTCATTAACGGCACGAGCGTTTTTTCGACTGATTTAATTTTTATATCTAGCATAAACTCATTAGTCGATGTACTGCCACCACCACTGACCGCATTATACCCACTGGCATCTAACATGGTGCGAGATAATGCCATTTCTTTGCTTCCTTTTTTCCGAACAAACACTTGTACCATATGACTTATCGCTCCACGGAATATTGGCAAACGGTGACTTTTAGCAATATGTTTGATCACTTTTCACTTGCAAACAAAACATATTTATTTGCTCTTTCTGTTGACTTTTTTTCAAACAATTAACACTCCATCAACGCTCGACCGAAACATCACTTGATCACTTAAAGGTTACTTTTGTGGCGGGATAAAATTAATTCTTTTGCTGCATTAAACCGGTCGCTCATCGAAGCAAACAACACACAATGATACTTTTCTTCGGCTTCCTCTTTACCGCTGTCACTGAAACAGATTCAATTTTACGAGTAGAATCACCAACCACTGACACGCTGCCATCACCGCCAACATCACTATTCTTCTTTCTTCCAAGCAATCACTCACAAACACACACGCACATAAGGGATGTGATCTTCAGATGTAAAGATTTTCAATACGCGCGATTTTATCACCATCAGAAATATCTCATTTTTGCCGCACTGCTGTCGGAAATAATTCGCTGCTTACGAAACGAATCTGAAAACTTACCCCGCACCAACCGGCACCAATTTTCCCACTACAGCTACCGTCGAAGAAACGGATCGTCTCGTCGGCGAACAGATTGGTTGCCATAAATCCGCTTCGTTAGAACGCTCCCGTTGTTTTCTCAGACCTGTCAAAAGGACGGCTTAACACATACACGCACGCACTAGCGGAACGGAACGCTCGATCACGCACACTGTTCTGCATCGAGACAAATCAATAACCAAATGATGTCTGACGGTGTTTCACACTCGATTTGCTGCTCGTTTCAAGTTTATCTGAAGCATTCGATGCACAACAACTAAGCGCCGTGACTCATTATGCCATAATTATATTGGGAAATCCCTCTTCATTATTAGATAATACCCTTTTGGAATGCGGGACTAAAACAGAATCGTATTTTTTCCATAAATTCAACACTAAAACTTTTGATAAATTAACACATTTGTGCAGACACTCCTCGCGGTAATCTGTCAAAACGTAACTCACTATTCTTCTGCGCGAACGGGAACGTTTTCCGGCTCAGTCACTAGCACACGCACACCGACGCATGTTTGAATGACATTTCGATCCGTCAGCGAGTGATCTTCACCGTGCACTGATCGGCAAGGACGTCCACTACTTCTGCTCGCTACACGCAACGCACTCAAACTGGCGTCTAGATCGGCCCGATCGTGACTGAAACGGTTGACGATCGGTTCGGAAAATTCTCTCACATGCCTGTTAAATTCGCTCTTTCACTCAACAAAACATCGTGATCGCACGATAGCATCGACGCTCCAACATGCAAACATAACGAACAGTGGAGAGAAAACCATGCAAAGAGAGTAATGAAGTTTACTCGAACGCTCATTGAATGGAAGAATGGAAAAAGATGCATGATATTTTGCTTTTTGTTTCTTCTTATTTTCATTTCATTGATGCATTCATTTTTTCATTGGTAATATTAAAAGATTATTTCCTATCTGAATTTTTAAAACATAATGGAGCAGCCTGGTACTTTACAAATCAATTTAATTATTACCTTCAAGGATTATCCTTAATTTTTCTTGATTTTTTCCTCTCTTTGATCCAGTTTGTTTTCTGATTCTTCTTATTTTCATTTCATTGAAGCATTCGATTTTTGTATTAATGATACGAAAAGATTTTATTCTTATCTCAATTTTTAAAACATAATGGAGCAGCCAGGTACTTTACAAATTAAATTTATTATTATACCGTCAAGGAGTATCTTTGATTTTTCTTGATTCTTTCCACGCTTTGATCCAGTTTGCTTTATCATTCTTCTTATTTTCATTTCATTGAAGCACTCCATGTTTGCATTAATTGTATTAAAGTATTTTATTCTTATCTTAATTTCTAAAACATAATGGAGCAGCCTGGTACTTTACAAATCAAATGAATGGTTAGACCGTAAGACCGTAACTGTTCATGTTTAAACCATTACAATATGTTAAGTAGTATATTGTACTACAGTTGGAATAATTTTCAGCTGCAAATCATAAGTTAAACGCCTAATATTTTCGCAAAGTTGCAATGATTCATGACACTGAAACATAAAAATTTTATGAATAAATTTTCATCATCATGGAGCCGCCTGGTTGCTTACAGTTCTAAACAATTGTTTGATTGCTAATTTACATTTTGATTGATCCTATGCCCTTCCACGGTTCGGAAAAAGGAAATGTACCCAACCAACATGAAACATATGAATCATATTCCTTTGAACTTTTGATGAATTGAAGAAATGTTTTCGTAATAATTTGGAAAAAGACAAAACAAATTTGGGTTGAAAATAATAAAAACTGATTCTATACAAAGTTGTTAAAAGCTTAACAATTTGGTTTTAATATTTTAACATTCCAGTAAGTTAGATACATTGCAGACCTGAATTTGTTTCTGATAGCTTAATTGCTTTGCAGATTTCTGTTTAATAGCTTGGAAAAATTAAGCCAACACCAGCAATACGCTAATCTCCCATTAAACTATATACAGCACTATATCAAAATCGCCTTCTACAACGCCATACAACCAGCTGCGGCGAGCAATCCGTTTGCCCGAGTGTGCCCCAAGAATCGGTTAATGGAACGCAAGCTAATTAGTTGACTCAAGCGTAACGCGGAAGTGCCCATCAAGCGGATGGAAAAAGTTATCGCATGCAAAGCAGGGATTTTCGAAACACTTCGAACCTTACCCCCATCGGCGTCCGTGCGGTGTTGTCCGTTCGCGTGATGTTCGTGAAAGCATTCGCTTGGTTGAACGCGACCAGCTAGGGATTATAAGGATTCACACTCTCCGATGCATTGCTGCGCAACGTCGATACCCGTGGATGGATGGAAACTTTTACCCGATACACTATCGCGCCCCCCGTTTTGCCAGGAGCATGATGGTACGTGCGCTTTTCTCATTTCCTACCAGGCCTTTCTCAAACACCACAACTCCGGTCGGATCGCTCGTTTAATGGTAACGACCATCGAACAAGCTCAGTCCGCGGCTAGCAAAAGTATGACGGACGGACCATTAATTATGCACAATAGCAGCAGTCATAAATTTTACATTCGTGTACAATAAATTATCCCCGTGCCGGGCCAACACTGCGATGTGGTGGATGGGCAGACTTTACCCATTTCTCAGGACGCAGACACTGTAAAAGCATCAAATGCATCCCAAACCCCCTTATTTTCTTTCCATGCGCATTAGAAAACATGTTGTTGCGTTAGTGAGGCGAGAAAGTTTGAAACCTTCAAACACGCATCATGGGAAGGCAAATGTGGACCTGCATCCGTTTTTTTTTCATTATCCCGTTAATATAGAACTCTGCAATCAGCATTGTCACAATTTATTGAACGGACACGGACTATCATTGTGAACGCTTTACATCGATACGAATGAAACTCTTCTTCAACTTGGTTTGATTTTTCTGCTTTATCTGGGTATCGTTCAAAGCAAATTTTCAAGGTTCTATTGCGTGTTCCGATATTTCTTTCCAAAATGTTGATGATTTTCGTGTACTCTTGATATTGTACAAAAAAATATTATATAATTTAAATTTAATTTAAATTTAATAATTTAAGTTATAGCTTAATAAGAAGATTAGTCACTGATTCTCAAAACATTTAATCATTTCACAGTTAACAAACACAACAAATCTTTACAACAATTGGTAATATTGCCTTTATTTTCAAAACCAAACCTAATGCCTAATATATCTTAAACGCTAAACAGTTCAAACCGTTTAAACCCCGTAACGAAATTCATCAAACTGAATTCATGCTTATTACCACCAAAAAAAAGGCAAACGATTCGCAGATATCATTATAAATTTTATCGAACCATTAAACTTTTTACTACAATAGTTTTCCGCGTCAGTTTCTTCGTCCGTTTTGTTTTCCTCATCGTCCGAAAATTTATCTTCTTTCTACCTCATTGAATTGTACTGTTATCGGCTATCTGCTAACTTAACCAAGTTCAACCACGTGTCGAGCCACGCCACATTACTCAATTGAGTGAAACGATTTCCATGTTTTCTTTTTATTTGTCTTTTCTTTGTCGCTCGTTCCTTCGATGCAAGGTTCCAGTTCGCGCCATTTTGTCACTGCATTTGCTCCAACTTCATCGAAATTGCTTATTCGTAAATGTAATTTTACGTTTGCCTTTTTTCTCCCGTCTGGTGGATTCTCTTACACACGAACAAAGTGGGCCAACGGGAAGAGATAAGGTGTGGGTAACGTGCGATAAATAAATTACCTTTACTACAAGGGAAACTCGCGTGAAGAAACTGTTGCTTTTCGTTGAATGGATTCCTTTGCTTCGCTTTCCCTTCACGGAATTGTTCCACAATATTGTAGAAGAATTTACGTCTTTAAACTATGGTAAAAGTGTACGCATCAGCTAGACCGCCGAGAAATTGCTTTCCATGTCGGTGTAACCACAAATCGATAGTGAAACTCTTCGCTTCCAAGCGCACCAACTTCTAACTCCTTCTAGGGCTTTTGCTTAACTACCGTATAAAGTAACGAGGCAAGCCGGAAGTCCGGAATCTTACCGGCACCCGGGCAAAAAAGGCTCAATCCTCCGATGGGGCTGGCTCGTGTTTCTTTGGTACGTTTGCATTTCACTTACGCTTCCCATAACGAAGGCAGCTAAAATGTAGGCAATCCGCTACGACACGGCGGTCAACTACGTGATCGGACGGAAACGGGACAGAGGCTGGGCACGCTGCCCAGCTTTGCTTAACTTTTGCCCCGCTGCGGTGGCG
>STHD01001502.1:0-25826 GCA_016170015.1 Anopheles longipalpis | reverse complement strand
TGGTGTGACATTTGTGGCAACGCAAGTCTACAGAACGATCACGCAAAACTTGCTCGCAGGTTTCTCGCTTGGCTCCTTCACACGTATCGAAACTGGTGCGTGGCGTTCAAATTACAACACACACACACACAGATACAAAGATCTCCGCCAACAACGTCATTCGATTCTGCACCATCATCCACACTGGTCGATGATTTTGTGTGTGCGTTTTCGCAATTCCCCCAAATGTGCCCAATGTGGTGAATTTGAGTGGCGTCGCGTAACGCAGAGACACGTTTGAATTCCCCGCTGCTTTGTAGTGTATGGGAAGGATCTCTTGAGTAGAGCAAACTCCATCTCACCGCTCGGTGTGACCTCCGCAGCAGATCTCCCTTAGCCGCAGCAGTTCTGAGTCGCCGTACTAGTGCGTTCGCCTATTGATCAATAAGACATTTGAGCCTAACGCGCCAGAGAGCAAGTTTTTTGGATAAGTGGCAACTTGAACGTACACTTCAAAATGAGGTGCAAAAAGAACGTGAAAAGAGGACGAGCTTTACAGAGTTGGGTTTTGGGGGCCGTACGCTGTAGCACGCGTGCACGTGAGACTCGCGAGATGGGAGAATAGTGGTGACGTTATTGCTTTTCAATATTGCGCACCGATGCAATGTAGTAATCAATCCCGATGCCGATGCTGACTGAAGTGAAATGACAGGCGAGCGATGCGTTGGGAAACCCCGTTACTCCGTACGGATCTTTAGTGTTAACGAAATGTGTATAAGATGATACTCGTATAATCTAAGTACCTTAGTCCAGTGTTTCTCAACCTTTTTAGTTTTAGTGACAGGGATCCTAATGTATGACGCCTTTAAAGGTGGTTTTTATTGAAGAAAACATTAACAAAAAAGTAGCAAATTTACTCGATTGAATTGCATTGCATTATTATCCCTTTCTTCACTTGTTTGTTTAAATATTTTTTCTTTAAAATCATTAAACTGAATTTTCAAAATCTGCGTATAGCAGGTACCACGTCTATCGAGGACCATTTGAAAACAAATAATTTTTTTTAACAAATGCTTTGTTTAACACCTCGAAAAGCTTAAAATTAATTTGTCAATTAAAGTCGCTTGAAATGACGAATAACCTGTTGCAACGATCACTTTTATTTATGCCACGCGCCCATAGGTTTGACACCACTGCCTTAGTCTATTGAAATGTCATCTGGTAGTAATCATTTCAAATCGCTCTCTTTCTCTTTTTCTTCGTTGCCTTTTAACAACTAGCAAATAAATGCCTTAAAAACACGTTTTAGAGTCGGTAACTGCACTCTAAAATTACCGCATTCGAAGCATTCCGTCCAATTTTTAACGCGCTTCTTCTTTTCCAGCGCTAAAGAACGTCCACAAGAGCAGTACACGCTTTAGCACAATTGGGTGCGTTATGGACAAACGATAATAGGCACAGCACAAAAAAAATGGCGACCCGACATGGCCAACAGTGCTACAGTGCTGGTGCTGCAGTTGCTACATACCTGGTGGCCCACCACGGTTGCATAATTCTGTCCGGAGCCCCGGTACACTGAAACCCTTGAATTGGCCAGCCAGTGTGTGTATGGCGCGTGCCTCGAAGGCGAACGGCAAAATTCCGTCCCGAGTGTGACCCGCGCGTGTGTGTGTGTATGGTTGGTTCGCATTTACGATAGGATATTTCTTCTTCAGTTTAGCAATATCGCCTAGGAACGCCATCCATTTTGCCGGCCGTATCGGTTTTTATGCCAACCTGTTTCTACCTTTCCTAACGAACGGCGAACGAAAACGTGACATTTTGCGCACGTCTGTTGCAATAGTGTTGCTTTGCGCTACACGCAGCGCTGAACGCAATCGTTGGACATTTTGGGTGCGAACTAAGCAGATGCGCATGCAAAGCTGAAAAATCGCACTGTTTAGGAAAACATGTTTTCAATCTAGCATAAATTGTACGTTATCAGTAAGCTGGAAGACAAAACAGCATAAAAGTCGATACATAAGGTAAACAAATTCACTAAAACAAAGACAATCGTTTAGGGACGACCTTCTCCAGATCGGTTTCAACGAAAGCTGGCGGTCGCTTCCGCGTTCTACCACTAGTGTTGTCGCAGTTGGTTGAAAGTATAAACTAACACCAACAGAAACCATACTGATACTGCTGCTGGATGGATGGTATCGTGCACAGAACTGGTTTCCCTCGGAGAAGGGTATCCAGCTTTTCCGGGCAGGCTGCCTTCGAGCGAACAAGGCAAACCTCGTGGTGAATGATCACCGCACCGGTTGTCCGTGAGACAAAATGGCCGTCAACCCTTGATGGTACAAAGATCGATCTTGTTTTGATAATTACTTTCGAAACGAAAACGGAAACAGTTGTCATCCTGCTTAAATAATCGCTTGTGATACGGGGTTTTTTGTGAAATGTACCTTAAAGTCATCATTAATGAAGAAGTTATTTTAATCATTACCATCACAACTGCGAGGGAAGGTAAATGTAAAACCAGAATTTAAGAGAAAAAAAAATCCTCTCAAAACCAACCGGACATCAAGGCAAGGTCACACAAGTACGCGAGTTATCCAATCGGAAACCCGAATAAAAGCACGGAAAGTGGTGAAGGGAGATCGTACCCGTGCAACAACGAAAAAAAAAATCAAGTCTGTAAACAAATCCGGCCGAAGGAGAGTGTAGTGAATAATGGGACATCCAGTGAAACGAATGGATGGTATAGACACTGTGAAGAAAAAAAAAACAAAAGCTACCCAGAAGATCTATTTTAACATTCCATTCGCAGCGTGGAGTGGAGTGAAAGAAATCGATCACCTTGGTTTTTGCAAAACGCGATCGCTGTTGTACGCTTTCCTTCCTTTCACGAACAAGGGTTTTATTTCTCTTTACTTTTTTCAACGTGTTTACAATACAGTGAGCGTTAGTTAGGAAATTATTGCTTTATTCGTGCAGCATCAACAACGGTCGAAGCAGCAGTGAGCACGGTGGCCGACGAAAACGAAAATACATAGCAAAACAAAATGTACGGCAGAAGTAATCGGTTATGTGCTAAACTGTCCAGCGCTTTTCTTCGAAAGTGGTGTAAGTATGTAGTGTGTTGTGTTTTTATAGTAAAATATAACAATGTGCACCCCCATTCATGCATGGTGGGCGATTTATCATGCAAGGGTTTATAGCGCAACAGCAGGGTGAAAGTATTTCACTTTCCGTGCCATTTTAGTGTCTCGATCGCAGATGTCATTTGTGCAAAGTGCGTGGCAAGCCGTTCGTAACGATGCACCGTGTAATCGTACCATATTGTCGTATTAGCATATGCTTATAAACGGGTTTATCTTCCTGCTGTATCGTTCTCCGCGCTGGATGCTGCCATAATGGAATTTTTTGCTTAGGAACGCCACTACAGTCGAAGCCAAAGATGTATGCGTCTTCATTTCTCCAATTCTTTGCCGCATTGCTTCACAAAGCTTTCATTCGTTCTTTTTCTTTGCGTTATGTTTCGATCGTCGATCGTTCGAGCCACGCAGTCAGTTAGTAAACCGCTTGATCAAGTATGCAGGGGAGATTTGCCAAGCCACGAGTTTTGCATAGCTTTCTTCGTGATCGTGAACACCACGGTGAGCCTATTCCTTGTCTATTGGTGTGCGATTCATGCATCGATCGCACGATGGGAAAACGCAGAACAAACAATTGGACAAATATTGTTTGTTATTGTGAAATATTTTACAAATTCTTATGTATTTGCATTACTACTTTGGATTCTAATAGATTGCTTTAAAAACACAATAAATTACCTCATTATTCAACATCACAGGATTTAAACCAGGAACTTTAAATAAAAACGAAATTTCACTCTATTCCAATTCAAACTCTTTCATTACTTGATAATAGAATAGTAATTTCATCTTTTAAATAAATTTATAACAAAACCATTTTATTTTGCAAAGACAAACGATCGCTTCATCAATGCCTTTAAATAGGTTGAGATTTTCATCATTTAATGTCTTTATCATTCTACAAATTATAAAAAGAAGATAAAAAACTACTGTTACTTCGCCTATCTTTTTAAATGTAAGAACTACAACAAAATATGTAAGAACTTTTTTTACCTCATGTAAATAACCTTTTCTTAGCTTTCGCTAAACTAGTTAAAAGTTATATGAATGTATTGTGAAATACAAGTTTTTTGGATAGTAAACATAAACATAATTCAAAAAAATAAGAAATAAATGAAATGAAATATAAAAAAAAATATGAAAAATAAATAAAAACTAGTGTAGTATAATGTTTTATATTGTTTTCTACAAAAACTCCTTCCATTGATAGCGAAAACTTGTAACCAAAAATGTAAAGATAAGGTAGAAATGTACTTTTCAAAACGTGTTTCAAATTTAAAACAAAAACTACACCTGTTTTTTATTATATTAACTTCGACAGCTTGTAGCTCATTCAGGTTTTCATTAATTGAGATGTAACTTTTGACTTATCTTAGTTATTTGTCTTTGTCATTTATCTATTTGTCTTTTAACAAAAATTATTAACTTAAAAAAACAAATGTTTCAATTTTATGCCCAAAATGTTCATCCTCTGTTAAAACACAGCTGGCCGTTTGTATCAGTAGTGGTGCCCATTGATCATGTACCACAATGCGATACCAGTCGCATCCGTACGGTCCACCTTCGGGCGTAGGTTCGTAGCTTGTTGCCATTCGCCTAGCTGCCAGGTCTCCCTTTGCCCGAACGCCATACGTAATGAATCCGGTTCCTCATTCCCCTGCCTTGTGCACGTACCATAGTATTGGTGATCGGAGCTTCGCTAGGTTAATGGAAAGAAATTGCCATTGCGTAAGGGACTTTGCACAGCACCAGCGCTGTTCGGTGGTGCGAACAGGCAACATGCAAACGTGTTACCGAGCGACGGTACAAAGAAAGCAAAAATATGGCACACACAGAAGAAAAAGGTGTGCTTGTTGTTTGTAAAACACACAGACCCATACGAAACTGTGGGGACGAAGTAAAAAAAAAAAACAAATATGTCAGGTAACCCCGAAATGCCATCTCCGGGCCACAAACGCACAAAAATCGCGCACTTAGTTTGGGTACACCTTTTCGAAAAATTCAAGGCAAAAAGACAGTGGGGTCCCCCACAATGGTATGCGGCGCTGTCTATTTATGTTGTGTTGTGTCCAGAAAGAAAAACTGACTCGTAGTGACCCCACACCATTTAAAGCCCTACGAAAGAAGGTGAGACGATTCGCTGTCCTGAGAAAATAAAACCTCGCCAGCCGACGATTCTCACGATGGGAAAGCAATCAATGGCAACGGAGATAGGCTCCGAAGGGGTGAGGGGAATGGTGAGAAAATGAATCATGAGATGAAAAATAATTATGTTACAACACAGCGTATTTAAATTAAAAACTGCTGCTTAAGATAACGCTTACAGATTAAACATAAACCTATTACCGTTGAACGATCTTTTTGGTCGTTTTTCTTTGAAAATGTTTAACAAAACGCATCCCAGTTAGAAAAAAGGGCCAAAGCCTCCTACTGGTAAATTGAAAACAACGTACGTGAAATGTTTTACTAAACGAATAGAAATAGAGGGAAATTTTAATCCATTTTCTCTTGTCCAGAAAAAAAACACACACCGCCCAATCTCCCTCTAGTGAAAAGGGAGAGAGAGAGTTTGCTTAATCCGGTAGTAATGGCGGAAACGAAAGTGTGAAAAAGTGGTACACGAAACATAATCACATTGATCACTGTTGTGTAATTGTTTCATTGAAAGATTGGGTTGAAAAATTTCATTCAATTTTCGCCGAAAGAAAAGGAAAAACGATTGAAGGTTTTTCTTCTTCTAAATGACCTAGCTCGATTAAACTAAAAAACGAACTTTAATCAAAATAGCAAAGCAGGAACTTATTAAAAATTGTGTTGAAATATAAAACACACACACACACTGACCATCTTTTTAGTGGCAAACAAATGGTATCTAATGGCTTTCCGACAGTTCACGGTGAATTTCGTGCGTGCAAAATTTGCATGCTAAAATAAATCAGCTTTTTAAAGCTCGTGAGCGTTATTTCCTGCTCAAAAATCGCGAAAAACGGCCATCTTCTTCACAAACCTTTACAAGATGCAACCCTAGAACATGCGGACGGTTTGAGGTCAAAGACCCGTTTTCGCAGGCAATTAAGCGATCGGAGATCGAACAGAGAGGAAACAAACCCGAGACGAGACAAAGGGAAGCATGAATTGATGGAGCTTTGGTAAACAAGCGGCAAAGGGGAAGACGGGGAGGAAATCTCATCTTTTGATTCTACGATGGACGCCCAACAGGGCTAGTGAATGCTGACCGCTTCATCCGGTTTAATTTGCCCATCTTTTATGCTGTGCTTCTTTTTTTGTTGAGGTTGTGTGTTTTGGTGTGTTTTGTGAAACGCTCATGAGCCGTAGAGTGGGGCAGCTGTTTGCCCTGCCATCGGACATTCGGACCGATGTCCGACGTTTAGTGTGGTGGCATTTGAAGGATAATTTTGATGGCCATCTCAGGGTCACCGTCGGAAGCGATATCAATTAGCGGCGACAAAGCGCACAGAAGGTATCGACCGTCAGCATGCGCCAGAGTGCTAATGATAGTGACGTCGTTACACGTCTGCAAGTGGTACGTCTTTCTGGAGGTCTAATGGTGCGACAAGCTACATTAAGCTTTGACGAGGGAGTTTTTTTTGTGTTCTTCGTATAATAAACCTTCAGTTACGCGAAAGTGTGTGGTGTACAAGCAAAAGGGATGGTTCAATTATGCGCAGCAACAATTTGGTTAGAACGATCATCCGTACGGTTTGGCCCGTTTTGGACTATCGTTCGACGGACCATATTCATCATGGCCTTTAATGAACACCCTTTAAGCACCCAGCAACCCCATCAGTGGAGCTTTAATCGAAAATTAATGTTATGTAGTGGTAACTTCTATGGGGTTGAGCAAAAAAAGACGATTAGGCAATTTCCTTGTTCCAATTCGTAACATTTTCATTCATTTTCCATTTTCTTGCTATGGATGAAAATGGAAGTTCACAATACGAAAAATGCGAATTTTGTTATAAAGACTTTTGAAAAGATTGCTTTAAGGTGCATTTTTGTCAATTTGTTTGAATATTATTGACTAGAAAAATATATTAATTTAAGACTCAAATTAATGTTAAATTTTCCTTAAAGTATATAAGAATGAAATTATTAATATATTTGTATTAAATATTTGCTTCTTGATTTGTTTGGAAAATTAAATACAGATATTACCCGCTATCAATGCGGACCGGAGGCAATCGCATATCTCGAATATTAGCGTATATCGAATTCTTGGTTTGATGATAGATTTCTTTGTATATCACCATCTCTTTGCGGATATTATGACTTACATTACTGAACATTTCTTCATCTTCGTCCATTGGTTCTATTTCGGATAATGTTCTTTCCATACAACTGTTTAGTTGTTGTTACTGCTAGATAGAAACTTGTTACGAGAGGCTTTAAAGATTTTTTTTTGAATTTGCTTCTTTGTTAACGAAGCTAAATGTCAGTTTCGAAAAAATCGCGTATAGCGAAATCGCGTATATCGAGTATGGCGTATATTGGGGAATACCAGTACAATGAAGTACAAATTATTTTTTTATTTTTTTAAACTACTTATGCGTTTTTTTGCAACCAAGCGGTCAAAAATACTGGCACGGTGTAATATAAGCCTAAACTTAACTTCAAGTTTAAGGAAAGAAAATCCATTTCTCTAATTTTTCTAATTTTTTTTAATTTTTTCTCTTTAAACATTAAGCTCCGAACAAAATTGTCTTAAGCATTAAATTCTCGTAAAGTTAAGAGACCAATATAATAATTTCAAGTCGTCCTTAAGTTTTAATTAAGTTCTCTAAAACTCCAAAAGTTAAGGGAAAAGGATTTTACAATACAAAAACACATATTTAGAAGAAAATCTGCAAATATTTCTATTTTATATTCTCTCCAAAAGAACAAACTCTTCAAGAGTCGCGTTTAATATGAATGGGAGGCTTAAACTTCCCTTAAAGTAAAAGTGAAGAAAGTAAATTTCGCATCTTTAAAAAATCACTCTTTTAATAAGGCTGGTTTAAGGCGGAGTTTAAGCTTAAACCTCCCATCATATTTGGGAAAATTATTTTCCACCCAAAACCTTATTTTCCTACTAGCAAAACTAAAGGTCTTGAAAAAGATGACTTTAAGCCGGAGTTTAAGCTACCAAGCTTCAGCTTAACCACACCGGTGACACACATCTGCATGCACTAAAGCTGCGTACATTATTGCGCATTGTGTGTGTGTGTCTGTGTCAATGGAACGACAATGTAAGGACACTCTCGAAACGTCAGTACACTACTGGCATAGGAAAACTGTTCGAAACGGAGCAGAAAAATGAAACTGAAACCAAAACAACGACCGGCGGGGGAAGGTGATACATGCTGCTCGGTTACAGGCAAACAAACGCTCTATTGCGCCACCCGGTTTTTTGGTTTGTGGGCCACTTTTTTCTCATATATGTTACCTTCCCAGCTCGGTCATAAAACAATGCACAAAACCGAGGCAGAAGTTTGGTTTGGTTGCATACCTGGGGGGGCCCATCTCATTACCTACGGTGCTCTACGGTACAGCAAAGACGCCGGCCCCCTACTACCGAATCATGTTGGTAGGTGGGAATTTTTCTCAGCTTTTCACCTGTTCAACCTAGCCACCCAAGTACACCGAACGGGTGGGTCATTTGCGAACCATAAAGCAATCTGTTGGAATGAGGGACACTGAGCATTAGACGGTGTGTGTGTGGTGGAAAAATGTGTTCCAACAAAATCCACCGTCATAAGCGCATTGCATCATAGCCGTATACCACCCTGGCAAAGGTGGACCCCGGAGAGCTCAACAGGTTAGGTCATCCTCACAACATGCACAACACCGGGCCGATTCCTATTCGCAAATAGGTTCTCGTCTCGTTAACCCGATGTACACCCGCGTGCACGATCATCACCTTCGCCACCATCAAGCGGTGCAATTTCATCGATTTGCAAAATCGGCCGGGGGAAGAAAAAAAACAAGAGCCGAGGCGAAAGCGACCACACGAAGGAGATGCACATTTAGCGATATTTGCTATTGGAGATTAATGCAGTTTTGCATTCGAATGGGGCATCAGGTGCGAGACCTAGTTGCCCTTAGACATCGGCCTCAGACGATGATCTTGACCTTCCTGCTGTCGACTCGATCGGCAACTTATCACCACGCACGGTCAGAGGTGTTAGGAGACAGCCGATAAATCAACGTTCTGACTGAGCTACTGCGAAGATAAGTTAAATGCATGATCGGCATGATCAGCAACACACTAATAGTGGGATATAATTTTGCAAAACATATTCATAATTGAAGGATTCTTCAAGCTTAACATTGATATGTCTAAACGATTCTCAGTACTAACTCGTTACCTTTCCCCATTCTGTTTTCTTCGCAGGGTTTGTGATAGCATTCGCGCTAAGCTTGCTAGTGCTTGGTGTTCTAGTCACATTCGGATTTACGGCCTTTATCAGAACGGTCATCGATCACCAGGTGGCACTGAGGGTGGGCGGACAATCGTTCGGCTGGTGGTCACGACCACCCGTAGAACCGATCATCCGCATCTTCGTCTACAACGTCACGAATGCCGACGAGTTCCTGAACAACGGCACCAAACCCATACTGGATGAGCTTGGACCATACGTTTATGTGTAAGTTAATAAAAAACAGACTTCAAATTTCTTAACCATTTGGAAGATGAAGGTTTTTGTGGGTTTATTATACCGGCAGCATTAGGTAAAAAACCATTACTGCTGCTCAAAATGATGTACTTAAAATGCACACGAGAAGATCTTCGCTTGACAGCACTGAACTTGTAAGAATAAATGGTTTTATTCAGCTGCTTTATGGCGTATATTAGATAACGGCCTACCGGCAACTACACTGAACGTTAATGAGTGTTACCCGTGTGATGGTAAGGCGAACAAACAAAAAAGACGGTTTTATCCAACATGCGACAATGGTTCACTTCACGCGTCAAGTGTTTGTTCGTGGGTAGAGGATCTTTTTTTCTTGTTTGTTTAATTTTCACCTTGAAATAATAAAACTAGTCCTAGCTCCTCGTTAGCGAAACAGTGACACCGAATACTAAATCTCATTGACAAGCGACAATCGGTGTTGATAAATGTTGTATAATCCTGTACAAAAAGCAGGTCGATTTTGGTGTGTGTGTCTGTTGAAATTTCCTGCTCAATTTGCAAACACTATCTGATCGAATCGCAAAAAGGTTTTTTTTTCTTCTGTGCATTAGGAAAAACCTGGACTATAATTAGCATAATCTCAAGGTCAAAGTATTCGTAAAATGGTTGCTATATATCGTTTAATTAATATAATTCAGATTGCTTATCCTCTTTATGCATAGGAAATATTTAAGCAATATTTCGTTGGGAAGCGTTTTGCCAAAAAAAAAATAAAATTCCACACGTATGCTAATCGCCGTCTGGTTGAATGTTTCGCTCTCTTCCTGCAGTCAAACATGGGAAAAGGTCAACATTAAAGAGAACCCGAACGGCACGATCAGCTACAACCAGAAGCGGGTGTACATCTTCAACGAGGATCTGTCCGGCGGGCTGGAAGATGATGTAGTCATCGTACCGAACATACCGATGCTGAGCGCCACGTCGCAGAGTAAACATGCCGCACGGTAAGGTCTATACACGATCGAATCGAACGTGTATCAAAGCAAATAGTAGCAGCTATCTCGCTAGCAAACACAGCAACCCGTTGCCGATTGCTCCATGTGCTAACTAATGCGCGATCGTCTACTTTTTTCCCTCTCTCTCTCTTTCTTATTGGGGAGTAACAGGTTTCTACGACTAGCGATGGCGAGCATTATGGACATCCTGAAGATAAAACCATTCGTCGAGGTATCGGTCGGTCAACTGCTTTGGGGTTACGAAGATCCACTCCTGAAGCTGGCGAAGGATGTGGTGCCGAAGGAGCAGAAACTACCGTACGAAGAGTTTGGTCTGATGTACGGCAAAAACAGCACCTCGAAGGTGAGTCAAACGGTGCAAACAGTGCGATCGCGGTGCGCGCGATCGTAACCATTGTTGTGTGACATCTTCATAATAGATAATGCAAACGTTGGATTGCAAAGCGTGTATAAATACGCTAAGGGTGCTACTTAAAAACACGTACTTGCCGTACTAACAACGTGACATTTTACAACTCCTTTTGGTGTGACCGCTCGAGCGACGAACCTGACGTCAATCGATTGACATTTGTTGGATATCTATAGCAAATGTTTCATTTCCGCATTCCGAGTGTAGAAATGTGGAAATGTGGCTTGCACTAAAATTAAAGAACTCGTTTTATCACTAATTTATGATAATCAATATTCGCTAAACATTAACATTTCTTTTCCATTTTCCATCCTCAAGGACACTGTGACTGTTTGGACCGGTGTGGACGATATCAATCAGTACGGTATCATCGACAAATATAATGGCCGTTCGCACCAAACACACTGGCTGTCGGAACAGTGTAACCGACTGAACGGTACGGACGGTTCCATCTTCCCACCGCGCATTACCAAAAATTCCACACTCAATGTGTACGAGAAGGATCTGTGCCGGCTGTTACCGCTGAGCTTCGAGAAGGAAGTTACCATCCGTGGTGGCGTAAAGGGATACCGGTTTACACCGTCGCCGGATGTGTTTGCCTCGGTCGAGAAGAACCCAAACAACATGTGCTACTGTCCAGCCGGACCACCGTGCGCCCCGCATGGACTGTTCAACGTGTCGCTCTGCCAGTATGGTATGTATTATTAAACTGAATATTAAGTAGAATTTTGTTTTTCTAGTATAATTAATTGCGGGTTTTTAATGGAAATGCGTTTAATGAAATGTGTAATTCGAAAATCACGAGGTAAACATTTTGGGAATTTGCAAATATCTGCTGCCATTTTGAATCTTTTTGCATCATGTTGAATTAGCATAAGGATCGGAATTTTTAATCAAATTTTGATAATTTTAAAATGTGTCCCATTCGTATTGAATCCTTTTAAAAACCTATAGAAAACGTGAGAAAAGGAATGAATTTATGATGCACCCGTATGCGCCTAAAAGTATGCAACAATATAATAGAAAGACTTAAGTAGCGTTAAGTGACGAACCCAACTAATTATTGTTCGTTTTCTTTAAGGTAAAAATGATTGAAAATGACTTTAACGTTCGTTTTTACTAAACCATTATTTAATAAAGAAAACTAAGTTCCATCACTAAAAGCGAAAAAATTGAAAAACCTCAGATAGTATAATCAGAATAGAACAAATGGTAGGAAAATAAATCCCATCAAATTTAAATGTATTTTTTTTAATATGCATCAATGATCAATGAATGATCACTGTTCGATCGTGGAAACAAAATGATTAAACATATTTTTTTTAAAATCAAATTATTTCTATAACAGATTCGCCGATTTTGCTCAGTTTTCCGCATTTCTACATGGCTGACCAAACGCTACGAACGGCAGTGGAAGGTATTTCGCCGCCCGAAAAAGACAAGCATCAGCTGTTCATCGATGTGCAACCGGTAAGTACCCTGTTCCGGTCTCGGAATCATTCCCTCACACACGCGTAACCGGGTACTAATCGTTCGTATCATCCGTAGGAGATGGGTACCGCACTGAGGGCACGTGCACGCATCCAGATCAACCTTGCCGTCAGCCAGGTGGTAGACATCAAACAAGTTGCCAACTTCCCAGACATTGTGTTCCCGATCCTATGGTTCGAGGAGGGCATCGATTCGCTGCCGGACGAGATACTGGACCTGATGAAGATAGCCACGAACATTCCACCGCGGGCAAAGTTCATACTGACGATCGCACTGTTCGGGCTCGGCGGGTTCCTGTTCGTCGTAGCCGTTATCTGTCTCGTGCGAAAGTCACACCGCCAGAGCACGCTGCACCTGGAGGGTTCGAACTATCTAGCGACCGCGTCGGTCGATCAGGCCAAAAAGAAGGCCAAGATGGACAATGGAATGAACAGCAAGAGTAACTAGATTACCGCGCTAGTGGTACGTGATACGGTTGCAACTTCTTCGTCCAAGCCTGCAAAGGCAAACACGATCTGGTGATACGTACCGGTGTATAGGCAGAAAACCATTAAGAGACTCATCGTTTTGTGAGTGAAATCACGTAGAATCCCGCTTGTGACACCACATTGAAAGCCATTTGCGGGGAAAAGTTTGTCACAGGTGTGTCATGCGACAATTGGATTTGGTCGCTCGTACAGTACTTAACACTATCACAGTAGAGGATTAGGCTAGATGGAGATGAATTTGATGAATCGGATAGAAGAAACAAAAAACACGGAACGAACACTCAATCATTCTTGAAATTTCTTCCTTCTTGTTGATGTAAGTAATGGCCCAAAACATTTTGCCAAGGAATGATTGATCAAAAGCATAAGAAAAAGAGAAAACAAAAATGTAACAGATGCTTACAAAAAAAACTGCAATCTGTTGAAGAAATAACGCCTAGCGTATGGTTTAGTTTTTGGGGACGGAAGGGAAACTTACAACCAATTATTACAACCTTCCAATTATTTTATGTGATTTATACAAACGAAAACAAAAAGGGGGAAATATTGATACTGAGATACATATACCATCGAAAAGGGAAATGGCGCCCAGGGCCATACACGGATACTGAGCTGAAGGGGGGCTCCCCTCCCCCCCAAAAGTCCACTTCCAAAGTCGTCTATAGCTGTTCCAGTGGATGGTGTATGTGTGTTAGGTTATGGGAAACTGTTTACTGCTAGGAAGAGAAAATTAGGTACACTTTATGTGGAAGGTTTTAACAAAAAACTACAAAACCCTCCCTATTATTTCATACACCAACTTATATTTGCTCAATTTACAGAATTTTGACGGTGTGTGATGATTTTTTTTAAATGGCAACACTAAATTGTAAACTTTGGGAAAACACATTTTGCTAATACGCATTAGTGTGTGTGTGTCTTTCCACGTCACTACGTCATGCGAGACACAATTTAAATTTAGTAATTACAACTTGAGTATATTCAAAAAAACATCACAAAAACAAACAGCAATATATTGTTATTGGCTCGAAAAATATTAAAATTGTAATATCTCACTCACACACAGACACAGCTGTATCTAAATACCGGACAGACAATTTTTGGAACAATTGTTCCGGCATTAAAAAAACAAAAACAAAAAGGCTGGTAATTTATTGCTGACTACACACCTTGACGTAGTGCTTCAGTTGCCAAAATGTAAATGTTACGATTTTGCTAACCTTCTCTTTGCTATTATTAGTGGTAGCAAAACGTCCCTTTTACAAACAAAAAAAAACCCCTTACACCACTGTGTGTACTGTAAAATGTAATATGTTAGCTCGTAAGTGTATAAATAGGTACGGTGGCTAAGGTGTCCTGGTGGGGATAAAATGTAATTCATAAAGAAACAACAAAAAAAAAGCAAACAAACACACACAAACACAGAAAAAGGGAACGGTTTTGAGTAGAAACATCATATGGAAAATAGACATTAAATGTAAGTGATTATTACAACAACAACAACAACACAAAAAAAACCCGTGACATTCGATGATGAGGATCGCGCCGAAGCGAGTGATGGGTACACATTGTATCGAATAGTTTAGGATTGATTGAGGAATGACTCGATGGCAAAATGGATTTGCACCGGGGCATCGTGGGTGACTAGAAATTTCGGGTTCGGCAGCACGTTACGGGCGTCCACGGTGCCACGGTGTTACGCTTTTGTACGATGGAAACAGAGTGGACAGAAATAAAACGAGAACAACAGTATGTTGTATTTGGTTTCGGTGTTTTCTAAGCAGAAAGAAGAGACAAAAATATACGGCAAACGGATGATCGCAGTAGAATCTTTGCAAAAACCTTTCACATCCTGAATATTGCAGAATTCTTCGCTTCGCTCAATCTTTGATGATGAGAAACTCTGGGGAGTTATCGTTAATTCCATTCTCAGTGAAGTAACTCCTCCTGAGCTCATGTCCAAGTCTTCTAGCATTTATATTCGATCGTCTATGATATTGTATATTGCTGTTTTCCAGTGTGTTATAATCTCTTTACTGTATTTGTTTCTGATGTATTCGCGAATTCGGACATCTGCGGCGATGTGCGACGCGTACACCCGATTGAAACGCGAGGCCGACAGAATTGGATTGAGGATCAATGCGACGAAGACAAAGTACCTGCTTGCCGGAGGCTCTGACCGTGATAGAGCCCGACTCGGAAGCAGAGTATCAGTTGACGGCGACGATCTCGAGGTGGTAGAGGAGTTCTGCTACCTTGGTACGATCGTAACTTCGGACAACAACATGAGCAGCGAAATCCGAAGGCGCATTGGTCAGGGAAATCGTGCCTACTACGGGCTCCACAAACTCCTGCGATCCAGAAGGCTCCAGCAACACACGAAATGTACGATATATCGCACACTGATACGTCCGGTAGTCCTCTACGAGTACGAGTCCTGGACTCTGCTAACGGAGGATGCCAATGCACTCGCCATTTTCGAACGACGGGTTCTAAAGACTATCTTTGGCGGTGTGTGCTGTTTGGCGGTGCAGATATCCTGACGGTGGTCAGAGCCGGAAGGATACGATGGCTGGGGCACGTGATGAGGATGCCGGACCCATGCCCCAGCAGGAAGGTGCTCGTCAGCGATCCGTTCGGCACGAGGCGGAGAAGAGCACAGCGAGCTCGTTGATTGGATCAAATGGCGTCAAACCTGTCGGAGATCGGATGCAGCCGTGGATGAAGGACTGCCCCGCTGGACCGAGTTTCCTGGAAACGGATTGGCGACCAGGCCATGTCTACACAACGTGCTCGACCGTGAGCAGGCCAGATAAGAAGAAGAAGAAGAAATATTCGCGAATTCGTGTAGAGAGTTCGTGTAGTCCACGAATTCCCCAATCCTTAGATTCCAGCTTCAGTACCTTTCCAAAGATACTGAGAAAATAAAATAGTCCTCGATCGATCGATCAATTGTTATCTATGGGATTCAGTATTTTTAATAGTCCTCCACAAAGATACTAAAAACAGTGTAAAAGTGCTCATCTTGTGATTCCAGCTTCAGCGATTTCCCAAAAATACTCAGAAAATAAATTGATCTTAACAATCGCCTTGGATTCAGTGTTTTCAGTCCGCATTAAGCTGATTCAGCTTCTACACAGCACTTTTATTAAATCTAGAAAAAAAACCCGACCATAGTGAAACCAAGAAAAAAGGACACGAAAGAAGAATAAATATTCGTAAAAACGACTTAAATACAAAACGACTTACTGTGAGTAGTAGCGCTGTTAATATACGGATGCAGCCCACAAGTACGCAGCCAACTTATTGAGTGCGCAACCAATGTAATGGAAACACATGGCTTCCCACATTACAACTTTGAAATGCGTCTCCTTCGAAAGGATGCGTTTCGATCTCTTCTTGAACAGGCATCCAGGATGATTGATCGTTGTTACTTAATTGAAAAATAATTTATTGCTACTTAATTAAACACGAAATGTGAAAGAAATGTGTTATCTTTCTCGATTTCTGCCATTCTTACCCTTAGAACTAGCATTGTTTAGGTTACTTGAAGTTAACCACTGCTGCATCTGTTTCTTCGATCGCTTTTACTTGTTTACTACCAATTAGCAATCAAAAGAGAGCAAACGAATAAGATTTGCGCTAGTGTGTACAGCTATCACTGTCCATGAACTGGTGGTAGAAATAAAAAAAAAACCGCTCATCACACTAATCCTATCATGGCACGCGGCCTGATAACACTGCTCGAATAGGATGACGTCCCAGATACGTGCGCCCCATGCCAAATGATAAGGTTCGGTTCATTCTGTGCCGATTCATTCGGCGCTAATCTATTGTGTGTGTTGTGCTAAATTCTTCTCCCCCATCGAAGAGGTTCAATATCAATGGCATTTAACGAACGGTGTTGCATGGTGAGTTGGGAGTAAGTACGAATCTGGAGCATAATGGTGCTCCAACGGCTTACGCAACAATTGAATACAGTCCGCAGGAACGAAAATGCCATTGCACGGGGCACGGGCGTATCTTTACACTTTTCGGTATGATAACTCTATTGAGGTGCTTCGTTATCGATTTCCGTAAAATCGTAATAACTGGAATCAGCACCATTGATATTTACGAAAATTCTGCTCAATAAATTCTCCAACCCATTTACAGCCAAATTGTTCTACGCCCTACGTAAGTTCATCAATTCAGTTCAAACAATTTGCAAATAATCACTCCCAACCCAGTAAAAACGGTAAACAAAACACGCACACAAACTCACCGATGATGATAATGGTGACGCCGATGATCGTGAGGAGTAACGGCGCGGCATCGCTAAAATAGGATTGATAAGAGGTGAATATGCGATAGTTATTGCGTTATTGTGGGTTTCTTTTTTTTGGGTTTTAATCGTACCCGCTAGGGATGCCGACCAGTCCTGTGGAGACAGCCTGATAGTGCAGTGGTGGCGTCGAACAAGGAAAATCCTCTACTTCCAGTGGATCATTAGCCGTAACAATTCCGATTCCTGAAAGTCAGTAAAAAAGAAATTCTTTCTTGTGCATACAGTGAAGTAGTGAAGCATTATTAAAAACATTTATACAATTTGTAAAGAAGATAAACTGATAAGGATGGATGTGAAGTTACTGAAAGCAAATAAAGTTCCCGTTCAACTTCCTGCTCGAAGAAAGCCTGCAAATGCTAAAGGTAACGAACATTCGATTCATCCCTTTAAGCATTGGACGATGTTTGCTGATTTCTACAAGGAAATGAAATATTGATTACGCCGTAGTCTAACCACTAGGCAGCAGTAAGTGATAAGCGTTCGGTAATCTTCTTTCCCCAAAAACTACTATCGCTGCGAGGTGAAAACAAAAAGGGGAAATGTGTGTAGAAAATGGTGTTTTTCTATTTCGGGAAACTTTTTTTTTGTAGCATTACCGATAAGTGCCTTTATGTATGTGTGTGTGAGTGGAATAGAAACACATTTGATTATATAAAGTTTTAAAGATGAAAAACATCAAATCATTCATGCAGCTTGTACAATTTGTTTGGCATGCTTCTGTAAGTGGGTTGGCAAATGGTGTGCGGTTTGTGCACACTTGGGCACTGATTTTGCCCACTTGTATTACATGGAACCGGCGTACAAAACACACCCTGCTGCAATGCCGCTTATCTCCGCCGACATGCGTACATGACCTTCGCGTACAACACATTATTGTTGGTGATAATCAATAAGGGAATCAAATCAGCCGTTTGTTAACAAACCGGCTAGCGTTTGCATATGCAATACAGCTCGGCGTACATTATGCGATTTCTTTGTGTTTTTTTTCCTGTGTGGTGATAGGATTATATCGATGAAAGGTTCAATTATTGTTGGTTGCAACTGTTTTCCTACCAATCAATCATCTTGCGGCTGCTCAACGTAGTCTGGAGTAATCAGTTGAGGATATGTAGGCTGTAGTAATTTTGATTGCTAATAATAACAACTGAAGTTCCTGCACGTTCAAGTGGTAGCAATTCTTCAGGCTTTACTTAGATGTTCAGTACTAAAAATAAATCCAAAAAAGTACTAAATTATAGTCAATTGTAGGTCCTTTCTTCGACCTACCGGATCAAGATCTGGCTATATAATTGTTTGCCAGAAATATATTTTATACTAAAAGTATTAACAATTATTAGTATTGACGATCCTTCAGCCGTTAGATTTTGCTGAGATGAATGTTTTATAAATAAAACACATTTTTCGCAGCATCAATACATCTAATCAATATTGAGCTTTGTACATTTTAATAGAGAAAATGTTAATTTTAAAGTACCTTATCTCTTTCTCTCTCTTTTTGGCTTAACGACCTTAGAGGTCATGCCGGCAATTTCTGGCTTACTAGGCTTATTTTACCACGCAGCCGAATAATCAGTCCTTGCTACTGATTTCTTCCATCTTAAAGGCATCTTGTCGAATTATTCTCTATTCTTGGCTTGAAAGGACTTACAGGTCACGCCGGCCATTTCTGGCTTACTAGACGTATTTTACCACGTAGCCGGATAGTCAGTTCTTGCTACTGATTTCTTCCATGTAATGATTTCTTGTGATTCTTATGATTTATTCTATCTTAACGGAACTCATCTCTGTGAGGAAAGCATCCGTGGAATTATTATAGTTGACTCGAAAAATTGTAATGATAAAATTGATATCATTGTCAAAGGATCATGTTTAGCATCTGCCTTAATTATCTGCCGAACTTGATGCCACAAGAAGATGCTTAGAAATAATATAGACAATTGCTAATTCTTGTTTTAGAGTCCTTCGAGCCCTCTCACCTGCTTTCTAATTTCATGTATGGAAAATAATATTGATATCTTCATAATGATGATAACAGAAACGATAACATATAAGGCTCGTATTTTTGGAATTAAATTTTATATTTTTGTTATTGTAATTTATAATTCAATTAGACATTAAAAATGAGAGAAACGTTGGGAAACTGTTAGGAAAAATATAATTTTTCCCAAAGGAATCGAACTGCCTGTTCGATTAAGACTGCAACCTTAACGTACGCAGCCATTTTATTTGTCTGTTTGAATAATGGCGGCAAAGGATAGAAAGAACGGTTAAAAGTCAGTTTAAGTACGCAATGTGTATTCTTTGCGTTAAAATTACCAATCACCTTTAGTTAAAAAAAAACATTTCCCTTTTTTATAATTTTACATTAACAAACATGTATTCTTTCTTGCAATTATTCCAGCACTATGTATTATTTGCATAACTACCACACTATCTCTTGCCTGCTTCACAATTGGACTGTTTTTCCATATCTATAAACCAACCCAACTAATACTAGAAGATCGACTAACGATGCGACAAATTATGCCATACTACCAATGGTGGAAAGACACGGACGATGTGCTGGTACGTTTCAGCATTAAGCATTGAGTAAAGATTTGTTTGAATTTTAACACCCCGTTATCATCACCTGTTTGATCCCTTCGCGTACTGCAGGTTACATGTCGAATATTCATCTTCAACGTCACAAACTCTGATCGCTGGTTCGACGGTACCGACGATCAGCTCGCACTGGACGAAGTGGTCCCGATCGTGTACCGTGAAACGCTCGAGCATGATAACATTACATTTCACGCGCACAATTCCACCATGTCGTACGTCACCAGAAGGCGGCTAGTGTTTCTGCCGGACCGGAATGTCCCGGGAATACTGAACAAAACAATCATCGTACCGAACATTTCCTTGTTGGTAAGTGTTGGAAAGTTCCTTCTTTTGCTGTTATTTTTGTAGATGATTAGAAAAGTTCTTCCTTCATTAAAACAGGGCGTTGCCGCTAGAATGGAAAATGACAATTTCTTCATGAAGCGTGGTCTTAACTTAATTTACACCATGTCCGGCGATTCCGTCTTCAGCCGAATGACAATATACGACTACTTGTGGAACACGAGACCACCATTTTTAAACCAGGCCAAAAAGTTCGTTCCCGGTTTGGTGCCGTCAGACAATGTCGGCGTATTAAAAACGGTACACCTTTACTTTGCTTCACCTTCGGAAAGTTCCTTGCAAAAATTAATATTTTAAACTATCTCCCATCCAGATGTACGAGGACAATGAGGAGCACGTAAACGTTCGGCACGGGAAACAGTACGGCGATGATCAGTTTTTCCTGATGAACACGTACGAGTACGAACCAACCGTGCCAGGATTCAGTCTTGCCAAAGGGGATTGTTTCGCTTCGATTCAGAACTCCTCCGAAGGTGCAACTTATCCACAAAACTTGGACGAAAGCTCGGTACTAATCTACTGGCGCAAAACACTTTGCCGAGCCGTGCCACTGTACTTTGAACGGCGGGTACAGAAAGGTCCACTGATGGGATACAAGTACGCGCTGCCGGATGATTCGTACGATCGTTTACCGAACAGTACTGCCGACTGCTATAAGGGACAGTTTGGTTTGCTTGAGGATGGAATGACGGACACTTCCAAATGTTCGCATGGTAAGTGAAACTTTGGAATTATTTATCATTTATTGGCCAAATCTGAAATTGATTTGTTGCTCGTCTACGTGGGGTGGACGATCTTCTGGATCTTCGCCCAACATAAAAGGAGGATTATTTTTCATTTCATATAAATTGCTTTATACAACAAGGTTTTAAGAGTGCATAGAATGACTTAACTTTGAGCTCAAGGCTACTTATTTTGAGTTAATGATCAATATATCTTCAACAAAAAAATATATCCTTTTTCATATTTTTTGAGGATTTGATCTTCAATGAAAGAAAAGTTCTTGAAATTTCAATGGAAAGCGATACACATGACTAATATACGATCAGAGGGCCGTATACACTTATTCTTCATTATAACTACTTGTCGATTTTGATCTGGATCTAACAACGAGACTGTTTATGTTGTTTTTATCTCAAAAAGTTGTTTATCCATTGCTGGTACTTGAAGTACTTGCCATAGTCACATGGACATATAGTCAATGTTTTATGCACTTAATTAAAAAACATGGTACAATAATTCTTGTATGTTATCAAGTTTCCTAAAAGAATAAATTTGATTCTTCATTTCTGGAACGTACATTTCTGTGATCCTCAACAAAGATGAGCTTTTGGTTCAACTTTTATCTGTTCCGATTTATGTTCGCACCACTGTAAATGTTGTGTTTTTTTAATTCTTCGAATCAGACCAAATATGTTTACATAAATTATGCTGCTAACTAACAACAATAGTGTTCCACAGCTACAAAACATTGTTCATGCACAATGTAAACATATTTTTTGTTATGTAGCGTATAGAGAAATTTATCATCCGATTTTTAGTATCAATTTCATGCTCGAACACGCTGAAGTAAATTAAATTTCCTTAATGTAGAGCAAGGTTAGCCGCAGGGGGTTCGGTTTGTTCAACCGAAATAAAACCTATGCCCCCTTCTCCATGCACCAACAAGCACGCGAAACATTTGGCGGGGGTTTTTTGTTAGCCAAAGTCAACCAAATGCCGAAAGCTCAGTAATTATCAACCGCAAAGCATAACCGAGCGTAAATGTATGTTACGTCTAACTGGGACGGAAAAGACCCGAATGGAAAGGGTGTTCGGGTGTTTGGCGGCATAACTCTCGTTGTATTTACACGTGCATGTACGACACGTTTGCGGTTGGCTGTACGATCCCCTAACGGAGCTAGAAAGGATCGTTTATGCTTACTACAAAAGCGTGTCAATGTCAGTGAATGATGATGCGGTGAGTCTTGCCTGTTGTACTAATGCAATGGTTCGTTATCACTTGTCGTACTTGGTCAATCAAAAGCAAGGGGTGCATTATTATTATCGGGACTTCCTTTAATTAGCGATCGGTGTTGTTCCATTTCTCTCTCTCTCTCTCTCTCTCATTTATCTCTCTCTCTCATTTATATTTTTTTTTTATTTTTATGATTTTTTATTCGTTTTTTTTATTAAAACATTATTTTTGTGAAAAGAAACTTATTTCAACAAATTCGCATTAAAATAATCAATTTTCAAAATTTTGCTAAATTTCTTTAAAAAAAAAGCTAAGGCTATAGCCTTAGGAAATTTTCAAAATTTTAGAATTTTTTTATTTTTTATGATTTTTTATTCTTTTTTTATTTAAAGCATTATTTGAGTGCAAAGAAACTTATTTAAACAAATTCGCATTAAAACAAATCAATTTATAAAATTTTGCTAAATTTACAAAAAAAACTAAGGCTATAGCCTTACGAGATTGGCAAATATATAGATTTTTTTAAATTGTTGTATTTTTTTAATTTAAAACATTATTTGAGTAAAAAGAAATTTATTTCAACAAATTCGCATTAAAATAATCAATTTATAAATTTAACTAAATTTCCCCAAAAAAATGTGTAGGGTGATATAGTAAGAAACAGGTGACATTTTCATTGTTACTTTTAGTGGTTCAAATGTTTGTTTTTTGTTACACCTTATACCACGAATAGGTGGACACAATAGACACATTTGGCACAAAATTTGCAAATATTTTGAGAATATATTTCCTGCCTTTGTTGACTTGCTTTATCGTTTTTCTTCTATCCTTCCCAGATGTTCCTATCGTCGCCACAAGCCCACACTTTTATGCGCGCAATTTCTCCACAGCCCATAAGATAACGGGCATGAAACCGAACCGGGAAGAGCAGCACAGCTACGCGATTGTCGATCCATCCTTCGGCATACCTTTGGATCAGTGCGCCCGCACACAAACGAATCTGGCCATACCGAAACTTACCGACTACTCGGAGGAAATCAAACGCTTCAGTGAGATGATCATACCGATGTTTTGGATCGAATATGTACGAAAAAAAAATGTTCGCTTTCAGCCTATTAACTTCCTTTAAGCTAAGCTCTTTTCTATCGTTTTTTTCCCCTCTCAAAACAGCATCAAAAAGAACTTCCAACGTATATCGTGCGCACACTGCAAGCCTTTTACGTCATACGGGACGTCGAACCATACCTGCCGTACGTGCTATACCTGTGCTTTATACTGCTACTGACGGTTGCGTTCCGGGAGGCAGCACGCTATAAAATGCAAAGCAAAATATCTCCTACCAAGTACACGAAGCCAAAGCTGACCAGTCTTTAGCGCGCAAAACGTACTACAAGCCAAGACCAAACTCCTGGCTCCTGTGTTAATAAAGCCCACACACCTCAAGGGTCATCATGTGCCATCCGTTTTGTGATAAGTTAATCGTTAATACCCAGAATAAATAAAGCTGCAACGAACGCGTAGTTTTGCTATATAATTCTGAATATTTTTCATTACCTTCTGCATTCTTTTATTCCATGCTTTTTCAACGGTGTTTTAAAATTATCAACAAACTAAAGTCAGTGGCCTAATGTATAATTTTCTGTTTCCCCCGGGATATATATGCGAATGGTTTGATTTCTTAGAATATCTAGAGAAAAGGGGATAAACAATGCCTAAATGTGTTGTTAAATTAAAGCAAAAACTGTATAACGTATAAATATAATGCATATAAACCTCACTTATTTTATATCCCTTTTTTTCTTTAAACGCTTCTTTGTATGTGCACTTGCGGAGTATCTTGCTATGCGGGACACCTGGGGTAACGACAAGATGCTAAAAGCAAAACAAAAACAATCTATAGGAAAATATACAAACCAATGCCTAATATTTGCCGCTACAATTCACATTTAATTTAAGATCTTGCGCGTATGCTCTTGCCCGCTAAACCGTTCGGCATAAATTTTATCACGTAACGCTGACTGTAGTGCTGGTCCTAGCACCGGTTCTAGATCGGTTATTCGCTTCCGAAATCGCTCACTGTCCCTGGCTGCCATCTCCCAATCGCCCTTGCGTGCCTGACGGTAGGCAAAATCCCACGCTCGCATAACGTGCACCACCGGTTTTAAGTTGAAGCGAACCTGTGAATTGAGGCGAAGAGAGAATGAGAGAAAGAGAGAATGATACGAAATTAATTAATATTGCAACATTTACATTCTTATGTAAATTAAGAGCTAGATCGATTAAAATTATTCTGTTTCTTTATTTTCATTTCTTCCCTGACAACAATGATATCGTTCTACACAAACAAAGATATCAAAATTTGTGTGTCTAGTGTCTAGACGAGAGAAGTATGTTATTAATTTCTACAAAAATGTCTTTGAGGGCTTACCAACGAAGCTCCAGTTTAGTAGCATGATTCATTGAATTAATTGATTTGTAATCATTTTGAAAACAACACAAACGTCACATTTTAATTTATTTAAAAAGCTTTTCAGTGAAACGTACCGTACAACTTGCATGTATAACAGCGCATGTAAATTTCTCAATATAAAAAATGGAAAAAAGTGTCAGAGATCTGGAAATCAATGCCAAAATACTAACCCCTGTATGTAATAAAGTGCAAAAATTAAACATCTCTTTACAAAGTTTAATCAAGAAAACTTCGCACCCATAAAAAAACAAACAATTGATCAATTTATAGACAATATTAAAAGTTTATTAACCATATAATAGAGATTCGGATAAGCATTTTAAAGACTTTAAATCGTCCACTCATAATCATCCGCTAAGTCAACATGTTAACCACCATCGATCATGCTCCAACGCGTGCAATGATCGTACGAAGCGGGAGGGATTATACTAAAAAAAATCTCATTATCCTCCCTTCGCAGAAACAGCCAAACATCATAGCACAAAAATACAATTTACACTACAAACCCGTTAAAAAATTGCATCAGTGAATCAATGAATAACCTTCGTCCGAACGACCGTACGAACAATGAATGAAGGTGGAGATCGGGGTGGAATTTCCCAAAGAACGGTGATTCATGAATGACGAAAGATCGGTAGTAAATGTACACACAACCATCGTCACCATCGCGCCATATGTCAACAATCCACAAATAGGTGATCATTGACCTTATTATAATAATAAAAAAAAGAAGTTAAAATTAAAAAAAACGTGTTTCTGTTCTCACGAAAAGAGTACAAAAGTTGATCGTATTTAGTTATATTTCTACAAAAGTATATCACCTAATATTAGTAAATAGAGTAGAAACGATAAAACACACATACCTTCTTCTCCTCGAATCCAGACGATGAGTTAGAATCATCGTTCAGGTCGTCGTAATCTTCGCAAAACACGATACTGTCGTCATCATCGTCGTCGTCCTCAAAAACATCGCC